>VZQC01010960.1:412493-578054 GCA_009823505.1 Rhizomys pruinosus | reverse complement strand
CCCCCCCCCCCCCCCGCCAGGGACAGACAGAATCTGGGACCAATGGCCACCCAGACAGGCAGTTATACACAGGATCATGGGATGTGATTTGGGAAGTAACAGGAAGGTCTCTCCACCCCACCCCCCATCTCTGATGACCTAGCTTTGTTCCTTTGTGGAAGACATTGCCTCCTTATAAGGAGCATAATGACAGTAGTAATAACAGTAGTAACAACAGTAGTAAATGTGTGGATTTGAAATGCTGTAACTTTAGAGAATAGGAAAGTCAATTTAGCTTAGTCAGAAACTGCACTCACCCAAGGCTCTTCAGATAAGCAGCCCAGAGCACAGCAGGGGCCCTGAACCCAGCAAGGGAAGGGGCCCCAGGAGAGCCCAAAGCTGACCATGCCCAGCTGATTAGGCAGCCAGAGAAGGTCTAGAAGCCAAACCTTGCCAGCTCAGGACCTGGGCATGAACTCGGATAGTAGAGAACCACCTGGCTGTGACTGGGGACCCCGAGGCACAAGCTGGGACGTACAGAATGACTTTGCTCTCACTCCCCCTCAGAGGATCTGCTTTGAGATGCCACTGTGAACCTCTCAGCTGAGAACACCCGGACATGCTGTCCCTGTGACACCAGTTCGCCTGAAGCGCACGGTGGCCACTGCTGCTGTCCAGACCCGCCTGCCTGAGCTGCCCCAGTGCCTGGTCTGAGAGAGATCTGCCTTAGCCAATCAAACAGCTTCTTGGAACTCTCTAGCATGGACCCCTCCATAGCTTCCAAGAGGCTAAGAGAATGCTGTGCAGGGAGCAGCCCTAGGGAGACAGGCCAGGCCAGGACAGAATTAGAGTTATACAATTGACCTGTCTCCAGGCATGGTGCCAAATGCCTTTAATCCTAGCACTCAGGAGGCAAAGGCAGGCAGATCTCTGTGAGTTCAAGGCCAGCCTGGTCTACAGAGTGAGTTCCAGGCCAGCTGGGACTTAAAGGGAGACCCTGTCTCGAAAATATAAAAAAAATTAGATTGCATTATAATATTTGTGTCTTGGATTCCTTTGGACTTAGCCCAGGCTAATCCATGCTCATGGCATTTCTCCAGCCTGTGAAATGCAGGAAGCACCCAGGATGAAGATAGACTGGTGTGCTGGAGAGCTTCAGTTGTCACCTTGCCATGTCTGAGAAGAGGCAGCCTCATTTGAGGGATTTCCTCCTCATTGGCTGGTGGCCACGTCCGAGCCATTGTCTTAACTGTTAGTTGATGTGGGAGGGCCTAGCTTCTTGTGATGGTGCCACCTCTGGGCAGGTGTATAAGGAAGCAGGCTGAGCACAGGCCATAGGAACAAGTCAGTAAGCAGCTTCTTTTCTGGTCTCTGCTTTAGCTCCACCCTCCAAGTCCCTGCCTTCAGCTCCTTCCCTGACTTCCTTTAATGAGGGACTGTCATTTGGAAGCAGCTCTTCATCACAGCCACAGGATACCAGCTCGTGGCAGGGGGAGAGGAAGATGAGGGGGAGGGACACACAGGAGGGTAGGGTGTCTGTTGGACAGGGATCTAGGCTTCTGGGGCCATCTTGGGTATAAAGCACTGCTATTGGTGGGCAAGGAGATTACCAAAGGCTTCTGCCCACCCTTCGTGACTCCTGGGGAGGCGCCACTCTTGGCCCTCTCTCAACCAGGAAGTCACCTCTTGCTCCCTGGACCCCTGACTCTGGGCCTCCCCGCCCATCTGGAGCCACCATCAGGCCCACCCTGCTGTCCATGTAGGCCTCCGTCCAGATGATATCGTGGTCGTGGTTGATGACCATGGGGCGGCTGAGCACGTGCAGGTATTCCATGACGTTCTCCTGGGTATCTGCCAGTGTGGAGATCTGCGTGTAATAGCCTGGAGAGGGGAGGGCTGTGTGACGATGGGGTGCAAGGAGGGGTTCCAGGCAGAGCCTGCCCCAGCCCATACGCCTTCTCAGCAGCTGCTTACTCCCAGCCAGGCCTCTCTAGTCACAGGAAACTACTTCCTAGAGGTCATGCCTCGCCCCCAGTGGAAGACAAAGACCTATTCTGGGGCTGGAGAGATGGCTCAGCGGGTTAAGAGCACTGGCTGCTCTTGCAGAGGACCGGGGTTCAGTTCCCAGCAAACATGGTAGCTAATAACCGTCCAAAACTCCAGTTCCCAGGGATCCAATCCCTCTTCTGGCCTCTGTGAGCACTGCATAATGCAAGTGCACATCTACAAAGGCAAAGCATTTATACACACAGAATAAAAATAACTAAACAGAAAAAATTTAAAACTCACAGACCTATTCTTCAGCTTTGGGAGATCTCCAAAGGCCTTTCTCATATTACTGCTCCCCCAAACAACAGTAGGGGTCTTGACTGCGGCAGCAGCCCCCACCAATAAATCTCCTCCATGTTCCTCTCCCTGAAGCTCTGTTCAGGGACCCCAGTCCAAGGCAGTGACTCCTGCCCTCCTGTGCCCACAGCTTCCTGGCTTCCGTCCTTATCATTCTTTCTCAGGCTGTGGGACGGGCTGCCTTCGTCCCTTCAGGGCAGCCACAGTAGTAGTACAAAGAGGACATGGTCTGCCAGGCCTCGAATGGTTTAGACTTTTCCTTCCTCGTCCATTGCTTCTATGGTGGTTTGAGTAAGTGTTTCCCATACGTTCCAAGAACTGAACACTTAGTCATTGGTGGCGCTGTTTGGGGAGCACCATGGAGTCTTTAAGGGAGTGTGGCCAGGCTAGAGAAAGCATAGCACTGGGGACGGGCTTTGAGAGTCTACAGTTTGCCCACTCGAAGTCCGTTTCTCCCTGCTGCCTATACCTCCTTGAAGACGGGAGTGCTTAGCTTAGCTTTCTGCCGCCACGCCTGCCCACCGTGACACAGTCTGATCCCTCTAGAATCAGAAGCCAGATAAACTCTTCCTTTATAAGTTGCCTTGGTCGTGGCGTTTTATCACAGCCACAGAAAAATATTATTACCTCCCTCCAACCATTCATTCCACAAGCCAGTCAAATGGGACGGCTTTCCTTCCCAGCATGCCTCTTGCCTCAGACTCCCAGAGCATGCCACCCTCCGTGTGCAACATCCCCTCAAACAGAGGAGCCTCTCCCAGTGCTCCCCTCCACCTGCCCAGCTGATGCCTTGATGCCACCACTACACATTTCCATCATATTATAACCAAGGTCCACTTGCTGGCTGCACCTAGATCAAGACCGAGCCCATCTGTACCTTGATCCATAGCAAACAGCACCATAAATGATCAGTAAGTTTCCATTGTGTCAACAGAGCCCAAGGCGGCCTTCCAAACCCAGGTCTTGGTTTCTGGTCCCAGATAGTTGAAGTCTGTCTGTACACAAACCATCATCCCAGAGAAAATGCTGGCCTGCTGGTATGGGGACCTGTGTATGTAATCCCAGTATTTGAGAGGCAGAGGCAGGAGGATTACTGTGACTTAAGGTCAGGTTGGGCCATACGGTCGGAGCCTGTCTCCAAAAAAATTAAATTAAACACACACATAAAGAGAGAGAGAAACACATACACACAGAGAGGAAACACACACCCAGAGAAACACACATAGAGAGAGACAGAGAGGGGAGAGAGAGAGAGAGAGAGAGAGAGAGAGAGAGAGAGAACAGAAACACACACACACACACACACACACACACACACACACACACACAGAGAGAAGAAAATGGAGACCCTTACTTTTGTCATTAAAAAGTCTGTGCCAGCTGGGCATGGTGGCGAATGCCTTTAATCCCAGCACTCAGGAGGCAGAGGCAGGCTGATCTCTGTGAGTTCAAGGCCAGCCTGGTCTACAGAAAGAGTTCCAGGCCAGCTGGGGCTACAGGGAGACACTGTCTCAAAAATACCTCCCCCAAAAAGAAAAGAGTCTGTGCCTTAATTTGCCATAATAGAAATGAAAGAATAGAAGAGCAGACATTGAAAACATGGGTCCCCTTTTTCTGTCCTGTCTTTTGTGTTGTGTGCTTTGTACAAGGCTTTGTTGTCTTGGGTAAACCCCAGGTAGGTCTCTGATTTTCATTTCTGATGACTCTAAGCCTGCAGTCCCCGAAGCAAGGCTGCACCATCTCTGCCAGGCTTCAGAGAAATCTGCCCTCACCCTTGCTTCTCCAAACAAGATGGGGAGGCAAGACGCACAACACTGCTCCTCCATGAGGTCTCTGGCCAGAAGCCTGCACTCAGCCCCTGGGGGACTCTGGCAATGCTGTCCCTCGGCTCACTGGACGGCAGGGCACTCCGTGAGGTCACTAACCTTTGTTGTTGCAGGCAATCCATTTCATGCGGTCAGCAAAAGTCACTTCTCTCCCAATAAGGTAAGTGAAAACTCGGACCTGTGCACAAGACTGACTCAGCAGCTGCAAGCCACATTGGTCACTTACAAAGGGCTTAGATGCTGGACCAAGCCCATCTGCACCCTGGATTCTCCAGTTGCATTTCTTGGGTCCAAGTAGACCCCAAGGCCTAGGCAGGACCGTGAATCCCCCGGGTCCTGCTGAGCGTGGGACAAAGCCACTCGTGTCTTCACCCTGCAGGTTCATGGTCCCATTCTCTGGGCCCAGGATGCTATAGCTCGGGGACATCCATTTAGGACACACATGATTTGTCAACAGGTCTAGTGGGAAAAGACTTTGAACTCGGGGGTGTGTTGCTCTTTCCTACTACAGGATATGAGAGCTCTCCTTTGGCATGGGGAGTGACCCCTTCCCCCCTTGCCCCTGACTTCTAACAGGGAGTCAGTCACCTTGCGGTCTGGCCAGTTATACTTCTCAAACACAGGCTCATAATCCTCCACAGCCCCGTCAGTAATAAGCATGATGGCCTGGTTGCAGAGACTTCCTCGCTTGGCCTCTTGGAACTGTGTGAGCAGAAGAGAGGCTGTCACTACAGGCCGAAGTCCACAGTTCAAACATGCCTTCCATCTACCTATCCGCTCCCAGGCTTTGCCGTGGCAAGTACCTGCTTCAGGATCTCAAAGGCCTCAATTAAGGCATGGCTCACGATGCCCACACCTTTGACCATCAGTTCATCCACCAGCTGCTTGAAATGCTGTCAGAAGGAAATAGGAGATGAGGTTCAGAGGATTGAGTGGGCCTAGAAAGCTTCCCTTTGGCTCTTTTTTTTTAATGTTTTTTTTTTTAATTTTATTTATTTCTGTATGTGTATGAATGTACTGTCTGCATGCAGGTTTGTGCACCCGTGTCGTGCAATGCCACGGAGGTAAGAGGGTGTCGGATTCCCCTGGAACTGGAGTTCTGGACGGTTCTCAGCCACCATGTGGGTGCTGGGGATTGAACCCGGGTCCTCTGTAAGAGCGGTCGGTGCTCTTAACCACTAGGCCATCTCTCCAGCCCCCCCTTCAGCTCTTAAGAGGAGAGGGTGTTTAGAAGTGTTGTCAGGACCCTGCTTCAGGGCCCCAGCTCAACAACGCAGCGGGTCACATCCGCCTGAGTCAACGTTTCTCAAATGCCCAAGGATGAAGGAAGTTTGAATGGCTTGGTACTAATCTGTGACTCCACTTGGAAGGCGCTGACAAGGGTAAGGCTAATCAGATCTTAGATAGTCCAGGGATGGAGGTGAGGGATATCCTAGGTCTCACTGAGCTCATGGAGATGCCAGGGCTGAGGCCTGGGTTCAAGAGGACACCAACCCCCAAACTTCATATCCAGACAGATGTATGGAATCTCTTAAAATTGTTGCTATGGCCTCTTACTTATTATTGATTTTTTTTTTTTGCTAGGCTTTTTGGGCCTTGAAGAAATGCCTCAGCCCCACAGATTTGACTCTGTTCCTCACAAAGACTGACACAGTGGAAAGGAGAGGTAGGCAGAGGGGGACCTGGGCCCTGGACTCTCCTAAAAGCCAGAGATCAGACCTGGGAGCAGGCCCCTCAGGTTGGGCTGATGGCTTGCCGTTTTCTCTGATAAGGAGCAACGTAGAATCAAGGGAGCTGGGACCCCTGGACGGGGGTCTGCAGGGTGACCACTGACTTGCTTTGCTCTCCCTGGGGCCATACAGTGGGCAGAGCAGCTGCGCAGTGGTCTTCACAGACACTGCTCTCATCTCGACAGGAGCCTTGAAAGTGGCGGACACTCACCTCTCGGTTGTCCCGATCCGCCTGGACGAGGATACCTTTGAAGCAGGGCTCGATGTAGTGGACATAGTCATTGTACTGCAGTCACAGGGAGGAGAGAGGACAGACACTGCTGTGAGGCCTGAGGGGCTCGGGTAGGGGCTCCCCTGGACAACTGGGCAGTCTTGTCTTGGAGTGTCTGAATGGAGCCAGCAGAGGGTCTTGACTCTAAACTCCTCCCCAAGCCCTGGCTTCCCAAGCTACCTTCCAGAGCGTACTGAGAACCCACCATCCTGAGGGAATTCCTTTGTGCTTTCCACCAATCCCAGAGCCTTCCTATCGTGGGCCCCTTGCCAGCCTGAGTAGTGGATTCCAAACTACTTTTTGTTGCTGTATTTGATACAGGGTCTCACTGTGTAGCCCAGGCTGGCCTGGAACCTGGCAATTCTCCAACCTCAGATTCTCCAAAGCTGGAATTATGGGTGTGTGCCACCGGGCTGGGTTAGGAACTATACTTCTGCTCTTAGGTCTGTGTACATGTAAAGGGTTCTTCAGCTATCCATAAGGGTTGGAGTAGGAAGAAAATGTATTACTGCCTTCTTTTCTTTTAAAAATTTTATTTATTATTTTTATGTGTATGAATGTTTTGCCTGCATGTATATAAATGCATCCATATTGTGCAAAACCTTTGGGGATCGGAAGAAAACAACAGATCCCCTGGAACTGGAGTTATGGATGGTTGTTAGCTGCCACGTGGGTTCTGGGACTCAAACGCTGGTCCATTGGAAGAGCGGTCAGTGCTCTTAACACAGAGCTGTCTCTCCTGCTTTCTTTTCTTGATTTATTTATTTATTTCTATTTTATGTGATGAGTGTTTTGCCTGCATGTAAGTGCATGTGTGTCATGTAGTACTCGTGGAGGCCAGAAGAGGGCGTTGGATTCCCTGGGATTGGAGTTATGGATGGTTGTTAGTCTCTGTGTGGGTGTTGGTATTCAAACCTGGGTGTTCTGCAAGAGCAGCTAGTGCTCTTAACCACTGAGCCATCTACCTAGGCTCTTTCTTTCTTTTAAATTTTACTTTTTTTTATTTATTTATTTATTTATTTTTTTGGTCTTTTCGAGACAGGGTCTCTCTGTAGCCCTAGCTGTCCTGGAACTCACTCTGTAGACCAGGCTGGCCTTGAACTCACAAAGATCCGCCTGCCTCTGCCTCCCAAGTGCTAGGATTAAAGGCGTGCGCCACCACGCCCGGCAATTTTACTTTTTTTTTAATGTGTATGAGTGTACTGTCTGCATGTAGGTTTGTGCACCCATGTCGTGCAATGCCTTGGAGGTCAGAAGAGAGTGTCAGATTCCCCTGGAACTGGAGTTAAAGACAGTTCTCAGCAGCCATGCAGGTGCTGGGGGATCAAACCCAGGTCCTCTGCAAGAGCAGTTGGTGCTCTTAACTGGTAGACCATCTCTCCAGCCTCTCTCCTTTCTTTTTTCTCCCCTCCCCTCCCCTCCCCTCCCCTCCCCTCCCCTNCCATCTTGAGCCTTTCTGCCCTTTTTTCTTTTCTTTTCTTTTCTCTTCTCTTCTTTTCTTTTCCCTCCCCTCCCTTCTTTTCTTTTCTTTTCTTTTCTTTTCTTTTCTTTTCTTTTCTTTTCTTTTCTTTTCTTTTCTTTTCTTTTGTCTTCCTGTAACCCCAGCTGGCCTGGAACTTTCTATGTAGACAAGGCTGGCCTTGAACTCTCAGAGATCTGCCTGCTTCTGTCTCCTAAATACTGGGATTAAAGGCTTCATGGGTGGAGTACAGAACCCATTTCTGTGACTGTCCTGTGGCTACTGCAGGCTCTGGGATCAGGGTGGAGAGGAAGTCAACATGGGAAGGTGGGGGCTAAGATGGATGTCATGGGCAAGCTGAGCCCGGGTAGAACTCAGGATCTGGGGATCTTCTCAGACTCCAGCATGATCTGAAGTTAGACACCCATGCCTAAGCATGTCTTTACGTGCTATGTAAATTCCAGTAAAGGCAAGAAATGGCAGCAACTAAGCAGAAGGATAAAGTTTGGGGATCTCATGGCCTTCAAAATGATGCCCCAGTTTGCGGCTACTCTGCCTCCGGGGAGCTGAAGTGGCTTGCTATTTCGTTGGGGTTTCAAAGCATTCTTCTTTGTTATTCTTTTCTCCCTCCCTGTGGGTCTGGGTTTTGGTGAGATGAGGAAAGTGAGATAAAGTAGTAAAGGCAGAGCCCGAGACCACGAGGCTGCCAGCGATGGTGCCAGGAGCCCGCGGAGGGGATGAGGGCGCACTGCCAGGACCCGTGTTTCACCGTCTGTTTACGAGCCCGGACACTGAGTAACAGATACATAATGTAGCCTCGGAAAGGGCTGCGCATGCTCACGCATCATTTCAGCCGCACCAGGCACCTCCTGAGGCCGTCCCCAAGCAGACCGTGGTGCTAGTTCAGGAGCCCCCTCAGTAGAGGAAGGCGTCCCTGTGTGGTGGGAGGCACCACTGACTGGAAACAGCTTCTCATGGTACAAGAGTTTTCCCAGCTCACGTGAGAGGGACTTTAGACCAGGAAGCCGCCATTACCGCAATGATGTTCACGAAGTCATTCTCCCCGAGGGTGTCCAAGATGGTGGTGATAGTGTGTTTGGCAATAGCCAGTCTCAGCCCCTTCATGCTGCCGCTTATGTCTACCAGAATCACTACGTCCTTGGGAGAGGTGGCGGCTTGTATGTACCTTCAGCAGAAAGAAAGGAAGATGGAACTTCTAATTAATTCTATTTGGTCTGGCCCATGGGTACCCGCGTCGGCACTAGGCTTCATCATGTGCCATAATCACTGGACCTGAAGTTATTGGGGTGGCAGTAATTGGGGTGCTAGAGTTGGGTGAGCCTGGACTTAGACCAGCCAAGGTCCTTGAGGGTCTGGAGCCAGAAAGGACGGAGGTTGGTGACGCTCCCATATGACAGGAAAGAGGTTTCCAACAAAGCAGTGCTTGATCTGGAGACAGCCTTGGGTACTGGAGGGAGGTTTAAGTTGGAGAAAGTGTAGAGGGGGAGGGGCGAGTAGTTGGCAAATCTTTCTACTCCTAGATTGGATTAAGCCATTCGCCCCCCCCCCCCAGGCCTTCAGGTGGAAGGAAACCAAGCCAAGCCCAAAGACCACGGGATAAACGCTGGGACACGGTACCTCTCCTCTAGGAGTGCTTACCAGCCACGGTTTCGACAGTCAAACGCGATGACTCCATTTTTATCAGGTGTCCACTTTATCCCTGAGGAAATAATAGAGGCTGTATCTCTAACCAGTTCAGTGAGCCTGTCGGGAGCCCCAGGCTACTGCTGACTTCCTGGATGGCTATGATCTCCCCATCCCCCAGGATAGGCTGTGCTTCAGACATGGAGTTTGTGGTTAAGACTCTAAACATCACCTGTAGACTGTGGTCTCGAGGAGGGAGGCCGCCTCTACAGAGACACTTCCCATCCAGACGGTCAGAGACAGAGTAAGGAGCTTCAAGTGTGCTTAGGGCTCATTTGTGAGGCTAAACCTCCTGTTAGGTAGAGTAAGAAGAGCTGTGGGCAGCCATCTGGCGGTGGGCACAGGGGTGAGAGCCAGAGTTCTGTCCTGCGGCCACGGCCTCAGTCAGGTGGCTCGTCAGCATTGGTGTGCCGACTGAAAGACTAAGCAACTTGATGTCAGGAGGTCCCCACCCCTAAGAGAGTAGATGCTCAGAGACTGTCCCCTACCTAGAAGAAGTGAGACCCCCAGCAGGGTGCAGGGGGTAGATTTCCTACTCTCCATCGAAACAATAGTTTAGATAAATACACAGAAAACATGATCCACAATACATCCTCTGTGGGGAAAGATGCCTCTGACCAGGAATAATGGGTTCAAAATGAATGAAAAGAACAGATGGGACTGAAATAGGCTGTGCCGGGGCTAGAAAAAGCAGTGCGGAAGAATCCAATAGTCAGAGGCCTGGGCCAGGCTTCCAGTTCCACAGCAGATGGGGCCATAGCCTGAGGCTCACCAAGTGTGAACAGAGTCCCAAGGGTGAAGGAGGAGTACAGAGCCACTGTCTTGAAAGCAGGACAACAGGGATGGGCAGGTTCGATATGGTGGGAACTGGGCTCCTTGGCTCTTAGACTGAGGTGGGGGGCGCAGCAGGGTGAGGCTCTCCAAAGGCCACATTCTGACAGCAGCAGGGTCTTACGGAACAGTGCTGAGGAAGAGAAGTCGAGTCTGACCTTCTTGGCCTGAATCAAAACCTTAGAAGAGGGTTTTGGCGGTCCTGGATGCTTTCCCTTTAAGTCCAAGCAGAAGCAGAAGTCCCCTCCCACCTTCCCTCTTCTTTCTCCTTCCTGGTTTTCCAAGTCCAGCTTACTGGGTTCCCCCAGAGTACAAGCAGCACTGGCCTCATACACAGAGCTTACCAAATACAAGAGAAGCAGGTGCCCGTGAGCGAGGAGTGCAAACAAGGCTACAGCTTAGGAATGCACACAATGTGACTGCCAAGTACGAAATCTAGCATGGGTGTATTAAATCGTTTGGGTCTGAAATGTCCCCCAAATGCCTGTGTATTAAAGTTTGGCCCTGTGGTGATCTTGGGAGGTTGCAGAACCTTGGGGGGGAGGGTCAGTGGAAGAAGTAAGTTAGGTCATTAAGGGTGTTCCGTTGAAGGGGATATTGGGACCCTGGCCCCTTCTTTTTTCTCTCTTGACTTCCCTGTCACGATAAGGTAAATAACTTTGCTCTACCATGTAGTGCCACCGTGATGGTCCCACCCGGGCCCAAAGTGACAGGGACAAGCGACCGCAGGCTAAAGCCTCTGACACTATGCGCCAAAATAAACTGTCCTCCCCATGAGCTGATCATTCCAGGTATTCTGTAAGACTGATGGGAAACTGATCAATACAGTATTGTACTGAGGGATCACAAAGATATGCAATGAGAAAAGAACAAGAAGGAGGAGATGGGGGGCTGGAGGGATGGCTCAACCGTTAAGAGCACTGGCTGCTCTTTCAGAGAACCCAGG
This sequence comes from Rhizomys pruinosus, assembly GCA_009823505.1. Classification (NCBI taxonomy): domain Eukaryota; kingdom Metazoa; phylum Chordata; class Mammalia; order Rodentia; family Spalacidae; genus Rhizomys; species Rhizomys pruinosus. The sequence goes on along the minus strand of VZQC01010960.1, from coordinate 566,962 downwards.
TTTGGTTCTCAGCAGCCACATGGAGGCTAACAACTGATTGTAACTCTAGTTCCAGGGGATGACACCTCTGTGGGAACTGTATGCTGTGTGAACTAAAACGCATGCAGGCAAAACACTCATACACATAAAAATAATAAAATGAGAAAACGGAAGACATGAACCAGGTGTGGTGGCATTTGCCTTTAACCCAGACCCAGGAAGCAGAGGCAGTGGCAGCTTTGTGAGTTCAAAGCCAGCCTGGGTTATATGAGACCCTGTACAAAAAAATGAAAAAAAAAAAAAAAAAGAATCCTTAGGGCTGGAGAGATGGCCTAGTGGTTGAGAGCGCCGACTGCTCTTGCAGAGGACCCGGGTTCGATCCCCAGCACCCACATGGCGGCTGAGAACTGTCTTTAACTCCAGTTCCAGAGGAATCTGACACCCTCTTCTGACCTCTGTGGCATTGCACGACACGGGTGCACAAACCTACATGCAGATAGTACATTCATACACATAAAAAAAATTTGAAAAAAATCCTTAAAACGGGGAAAAAAAAGTTTAGCATGTAAAAATAGCCAAAGGCAAAATTCATACATTTGAAAGATCAATCCAGAGTCCTGTTGACTCTAGATTGGGAGGGTCTAGTACACATCTTATTAGAGACACAGAAACAGAAAAAGGAGAGCTGTGAGGAAGACCATGGGTAGAGATGCTGGGGGGCTGGAGAGATGCCTCAGTAAAGTGCTGAAGGCACCAAGGGCTGCCAAAGTCAGGGGAAGAGTCTTTCCTTGCCTACCTCACATTTCTTTCTACAAGGAAAGGGACCCAGCCAGCTGCCTGGGAATGAGTGAAAGCCAAAATGGATGAAACAGAAAAACCGGCGAACAATAAAAACAAGGGATGATTCCTGGGGGCCTGGGGTGCAGCTTCGTGGAAGGATGTTTGCCCCAGCAGGCCCAAGGCCTTGGGTTCCATCCTCCAGCACAGAACAGCAATAACAGAAAGTTCCTATAAAGACTGTTAAGGAGAAATAGAAGCCATGTTAATGTTTAAGTGTTAAATAAACTGAAAAAGAAAAAAAAATTGTTTGTACATGATTTTAAAGATAACTTTCAATGGACTTTCAAAAGTAAGATTATTCTAATCTTATTCAAATACTTCCTGGAAATCCAACAAAGACAATATAAGAAATGAATTGAGGGGGCTGGAGAGATGGCTCAGTGGTTAAAAGTGCCAACTTCTCTTGCAGAGGACCCAGGTTCAATTCCCAACACCTACATGGCATCTACAAACTGTCTTTAAGTCAGGCTTGGTGGTGCACTCCTTTAATCCTAGCACTTGGGAGGCAGAGGCAGGCGGATCTCTGTGAGTTCAGGCCAGCCTGGTCTATAGCGTGAGTTCCAGGACAGCTGGGGCTACAAGGAGACCCTGTCTCAAAAGAAGACAAAAGAAAGGAAGGAAGGAAGGAAGGAAGGAAGGAAGGAAGGAAGGAAGGAAGGAAGGAAGGAAGGAAGGAAGGAAGGAAGTGAGAGATATGCTGGAATTACATAGTCTCTGTCTCTCTCTCTCCTCTCTTCCCTTTCTCTCCTTCCTTCCCTCCCTTCCTTCTTCCCTGCCTCCTTCCCTCCATCCTTCTTTTTCTTCCTCTATTTCTTTCTCTCTCAGGCTTGCCTGGAAGTTTCATCAGTTCTTTGGCCCCAGCTTCTGGAATGTTGGGATTATAGGGGAAAAGAAGTTTAAATGAGCAGTTCACTAGCAATACATAAAAAGATAATCAAGTCACGGTATTTATAGGAGTACAAAGATGGGTACCTTAGAAAATCCAGGGGCTGGAGAGATGGCCTAGCGGTTAAGAGCGCCGACCACTCTTACAGAGGACCCGGGTTCGATCCCCAGCACCCACATGGCGGCCGAGAACCGTCTGAAACTCCAATTCCAGGAGAACTCCAGTTCCAGGGGAATCTGTCACCCTCTTCTGACCTCCGCGGCATTGCACGACATGGGTGCACAAACTTGCATGCAGACAGTACATTCATACACATACAGAAATAAATAAAATTAATAAAAAAAATAAAAAAAAAGAAAATCCAATAGTTAAGTGGCCAAATACAATATGTTATTTCTCATGAAGATATACATACATTTAATACTATATGAAGTGGTGTTCACCTTAATATGTCATCAGGAAAATGCAATGTCAGACCACATTGAAATAGCTTTACATACTAACAAAGAATTTTAAGGTTTAATACTATTCAGAATTGGGCTGGAGAGATGGCCTAGCAGTTGAGAGAGCTGACTGCTCTTACAGAGGACCAGGTTTTGATCCCCAGCATCCACATGGCAGCTGAGAACTGTCTTTAACTCCAGTTCCAGGGGAATCTGATGCCCTCTTCTGACCTCTGCGGCATTGCACAACATGGGTACACAAACCTACATGCAAACAGTACATTTGTACACATAATAAAATAAATAAAATTTAAAAAAATACCCAGAATTAAAGGAACTGTTAATCAGTAGGATATTATATTTATTGCTTTGGGGGAATATAGTTGATACAAGTGTTTTGGAAAAAAATTGTCATTTTTCTTGCCAAAGTTGAGTACCCAGATATCTTAAGACCTATCAGTTTTATACCTAGAGGAACTTAACTTAAGAGGAACTCTTGAAATATATCTTAAAAGATAGGCATAAGAGTATTCACAGGGCTGGGGGATATAGTTCAGTGGTAGAGTGCTTGCCTAGCATGCACAAGATCATCTATTTTTTAAAAAAATATCTTATTTTTATATTTTATGTGTATGAGTGTGTTGCCTGCATGTATGTAAGTACACCTGTGTTGTGCAATGCCTGCAGAGGTCAGAAGAGGGTGGTCGTTAGCTGCCATGCTGGTGCTGGGAGTTGAACCCAGGTCCTCTGCAAGAGCAGCCAGTATTCTTAACCACTTAGTCATCCCTCCAGCCCCCCTAAACCAGTTTTATATATTTTTAAGACAAAGAAATCAAAGAAAGCATTCTGGGAAAATAAAATGGTAGTGTAGGAGGCCCTGGGATTCTGCCTACCTAGACAATAATTGTATGGTTAGGATATGTCTGATATCACTATTTTGGAGCTCTTGACTCTATTAAAGGCTTTCAACTTACAGGAGACATCTTTTAGGGTAAATTGCAGTGAGTGTCTGTCAGTTCAGCTCTCAGTGTAGCAGCTGCCCACCTCCTGCCTCAGTCCTGCGGCAGGCAGCTGCACATGTGTTCTTAGGGTAGCTTATAGGCATCTTACAGGAGTCAGGTTTGGTCCAGAAGACCCTGCCATCCCCAAATACTTCTATTTCATTCTCTAGTTGCTGCATCTGATTCCTGTGGTGCACATAAAAAGACAGCTGAGCATTCTTCTTGTACTTCCCATTTTGGTGTGAGTCCTTCCCCCTAACCAGAGTTACTTTTAGGGAATTTAAAGATAGGTATTTTCCTTTCCTTCTACTCCCTTGGCTATTTTGAAAGCCAGGCATTAAAGAGCAGGACATTTTAAAACAACTGAATATATGTGTAGAATTGTAAATTGAGCATGCCCAGAAGAAGACTCAGAAAGGTCTGAGAAGACCTTAAATTTATACTTCAGACAGCTCTTCAGTGCAGAGTTAGCTTAAAAAAAATAAAAAGCAAAACAGTATCAAATTCTGAACAAAGGAATGTGACATATACTATACTATTAGATGTAAGGTCCCAATTTTCAACAGCAGCAATAATAATGAAAGTGAATAATAATATCAACAACAAAACCATCAGGCGTACAGAGGAATAGGAAAGTATGGTCCATTCAAGGGAAAAATAAATTGTCAGAAACAATCTCTGAAAAATACCACATGGTAGATATATCAGGCACTTTGCAACAGTCTCCAGAATATCCAGAGGACTAAAGGAAGATGTAGGGTAAGTCAAACCCAATAGATGAATGGAATGAGATATCAATAGAGAAAGTTATGAAGAAATAGGGGCTGGAGAGATGGCTCAGTGGTTAAGAGCACCGACTGCTCTTGCAGAGGACCCTGGTTCTCCTGCGGCTAAGAACCATCTTTAACTCCAGTTCCAGGAGGAATCTGACACCCTCTTCTGAACTCCGAAGCTTTGCACGACACGGGTGCACCTATCTACATGCAGACAGTACACTCATACACATAAAAGATAATGAATAAAAAAATTTAAAAATAAAAAAAGAAGAAATAGAGAGGAAATTTTGGAGTTGAAAATACTTATAGGAAAAACTTACTAGGAAGAGTCAAAGGTAGATTTGGAAAAATAGAAAACAGCATCAGTGAAACTGAAGGTAAGCCAAAGCTTATTGAGTGTGATGGAAGAGGCCAACAATATTTGGCAGAAAGTGAAGAGCCCAATGAATCTGTCCAAGGGACACATCACCAAACTTCTCAAATTTGATGAAGTACATAAATATAAGCATCAAGCTCTGCACCCCAAAAAAGCCTCCAAGTAAGATCAACACAAAGGGGCTGATTCTCAGGGACCATTATAATCAAACTTTCAAAAGTAAAGGCAGCCAACGTGATGGCCCACGCCTTTAATCCCAGCATTTGGGAGACAAAGGCAGATGGATCTCTGTGAGTTCAAGGCCAGCCTGGTCTACATAGTGAGTTCCACGATAGCTGGGGCTCCAGGGAGACCCTGTCTCAAAAAGACCAAAAAAAAATTTACATGTAGGGAAACATAATGGTGTCTCAGTTAAGCATTCATTAATAATAAAAAGAATAAAAAAGGGAGAAATTAAGACAATCTCTGATAAATGACAGCAGAGGGAATTTGTTGCTATTAGATCTGTCCTAAGTGAGTTTGCTCAAGGGAGTCTGGCAGTTTGAAATTCAACACATTAGACAGTCACCTGAAGCGACATGAAGAAATAAAGATCTTAGAAATGGTACACTTACAAGCAATTAAACTGTAAAAGCAGAAGTACTGTAGCACTGTCTGAACTCTACGTTTTTTTCTGGGTCACCTAAGGGACCAATATGCTTAAAAAAACAATTATTTGGCTAGAATTGGTATTGTAACATGTTTCCTACATAATTTTAGGGACTCATTCATTTAAAAGAATAATTAGATTATGTTTTGGGACACACAATGTACAAAGATTTAATTTGGTGATATTAACATTCTAAAGGGATAAAGATAGAGCTATAAATGTTTGTAGAATTAAGCTGGTATAAATTTATATTAGAATATTATAAATTCAAGATGTTAAATATGAGTCCCTTAGTAAATACCAATAAAATGGCTTTAAAAGCTATACAAGGGTCTGGAGAGATAGCCTAGCGGTTAAGAGCGCCGACCGCTCTTACAGAGGACGCCGGTTCGATCCCCAGCACCCACATGGCGGCTAAGAACCGTCTGAAACTCCAATTCCAGGAGAACTCCAGTTCCAGGGGAATCCGATACCCTCTTCTGACCTCCGCGGCGTTGCACGACACGACCACGACGTCAGTAGGCCACAAACTCATGCAGACAGTCCATTCATTCATACACATACAGAACATAAATAAAATTAATAAAAAAAAAAAATAATTAACAAAAAAAATAAAAAATAAAAACAAGTACAAAGGAAATGAAAAAGGAATTTGCATATCTACTTTAAAAACCCACAAACCAAGGGGTGGAGAGATGGCCTAGGCGGTTAAGAATGCCGGTCTGCGCTGGGCTGTGGCGCACGCCTTAATCCTAGCACTTGGACGGAGAAGCAGGCGATTTCTCTGTGAATTAACGGCCAAGCCTGCGTCTACAAAGCCGAGTCCTAGGCCAGCTGAACTACAGGAAAACCCGTTCAAAAGAGACAAAAGAAAAAAAAAAAAAAAAAAAAAAAAAAAGAAAAATGCTGGTCTGCTCTTGGGCAGAGGACCGGGGTTCTGATCCTCAGCCCCCACCAATGGTGGTCTGAAAACTGGTCTTTAACTCTTCCAGGGGATACCACACCTCTTCTGACCTCCGTGGATGTGCATGACACTGGTGCACAAACCTACATGACAGACAGTACCGTTCATACACATAAAAAAAAAATATTTACATATTAAACCCCTCCACAAAAACAAAGTAGTAATAGCAGGAAATGAGGGACATAAAATCTATAAGAAAATTGGAAAAAAATAGCATAAATGTCTAGAAAGAAAATTGTCTCTTATAGTATTAACTCAATCATAACATGGTAAACCTGGGGCTGGAGAGAGGGCTCAGCGTTTAAGAGTACCAAAGCTGCCTCTCTTGGTCAGAAGCGACCTGGGGTTCGATTCCCAGCCACACTGGCAGCTAAACGACGTCTTTAGCAGGTGTGGGGGCATGCCTTAATCTCAGCCACTTGGGAGGCAGAGGCAGGGGGAAAAATCTCTGGTGAGTTCAAAGCCAGCCGGTTCTACCGAGTGAGTTCCAGGCAGCTGGTGGCTACAGGAGACCCCTGTCGCAAAAAACACCAAAAAAAAAAAAAAAAATGAAAAATAAATGGATTAGACTGTCTAGTAGAAAGATGGAGATTGATATAATGGATAAAACACTGCTATTAATTTTGTACAAAATATATATTAAAAAACACAAAAAACCCGCTTGATATATGATGTCTACAAGAGACATATCTGATACAAAACCAAGTTGACGTAAAAGGATATTACATAAAAGTCATAAAAAAAAGATTAAAATTTATTACAGCATTAAGCAAAATAGATTTCAAGTCAAAAAAAGCTTATAAGAGACAAAACAATGTATTTATAAAAGGTTTAGCACAGGAAGAAGATATAACACACACACACCCTGTTGTTTTCTACACAGAGTCTCATTATTTAGCTCAATCTGGCCTAGAACTCACTATGTAGCCCAGTTTTCCCTTGAATTCATGGCAATCCTTCTGTCTCAAGATTCCAAGTGCTATTATTACAGGTGTGAATCATCAAGCCTGGGTAGTTATAAATATTTATATACTTAAGAATAGACTCTCACAAGGTGCAGCGGTGCACACCTTTAATCCCAGCACTCAGGAGGTAGAGGCAGAGGAAGGTGGATCTCTGTGAATTCCAGGCCAGCTAGAGCTATAGGAGGACTCTGTCTCAAAAAGACCAAAAACAAAAGAGATAGGTTCTCACTTTTATGAAGTAAAAATGAAAATGGACAGAACTGAAAGGAAAAGTAGATAGTTTTTAATTTTAAAATTTATTTATATTTTTATGTGTATGAATGTACTGTCTGCATGTAGGTTGGTGCACCCATGTCATCCAATGCCGCAGAGGTCAGAAGAGAGTGTCGGATTCCCCTGGAACTGGAGTTAAAGACGGTTTGGTTCTTAGCCACCATGTGGGGGCTGGGAATCGAACCCAGGTCCTCTGCAAGAGCAGTGGGTGCTCTTAACTGCTGAGCCATCTCTCCAGCCCCAAAAAGTAGATAAGTTTTACAATATTAGAGACACTTCAATAGCCCACCACACAGAAGATAAGCAAATACAGCACACCAGCAAACATGTGTCTAACAGAACACACACAACCCTGCCCAATAGCGCACACATTCTTTTCAAGAACTTTGGAACCTTTTCTGGGAGAGATTATATGTTAGACCTCAAATATAGTCTTTTTTTTTTTTTTTTTTGTCTTTTCGAGACAGGGTCTCCCTGTAGCCCCAGCTGTCCTGGAACTCACTCTGTAGACCAGGCTCGCCTTGAACTCACAAAGATCCACCTGCCTCTGCCTCCCGAGTGCTAGGATTAAAGGCGTGTGCTACCACGCCCGGCTCTCAAATATAGCTTAATAAAACATAAAAGGTAGATGCTATACAATGTATTTTGATCATAATGGATAAAATCAGATACCCATAATAGCAGTGAAGCAAGAAAATATGCCAATATGTGGAAAGTAAGCAACACACTCAAACAACCAATGGATCAGAGGAAAAACACCCACAAAGGCAATTAGAAAATATGTAGAGATTAATGAAAATGACACTACAATACAGTAAAGCTTATACAATATAGCCAGAGTGGTGGGGAAGGGGAAATCTACAGTTAAAGATGCCACATTAAAAAATGAGAGACAGGGAGGGGCACCTGAGCTGTGGATGGTTGGAAAGATGGCTCAGTTTTTAAGAGCTCTTACTGCTGTGTTTGAGCACCTGAGTTCAGATCCCAGTACCCACATCAGACGGCTCACAAATGCCTGCAACTCCAGTTCCATGGGCTCTAATCCTCCCTTTTGTCCTCTATGGACAACTGCATGCACATGTGCCCATACATGAAACATCAATAGTAGGAAAGAACTCAAAACCAAACCCATCAAGGAAGATACAGGAGCTGACACTCAACTTGTTAACCTGATGTACCTTTATTACATTTTGTCTTTATTGCTTGTTATTGTTAATTTTGGGTCAACTTCCTAAACTCCAGTTCCAGGGCATCCAATGTCCCCTTCTGGCCTCCATGGGTACTGCATACATGTGTACTTGTGTACATGCAGGCAAAACACTCGTACATATAAAAAGAAATAAATCTTTAAACAAAGAAATCAGAGAGATGGCTGTTGCACTTAGACTCGTAGCAGCTGCAATTACTTGCACAAGCTCTGTATAGGACAGGGCCCATCAATGTCCTGGCATGAAAGAATGAGGGGCTTGAGGGACCCCACCCCTCCCTGAGGATTTAGACAGTTTAACAGTTGATGAAGTGGGAGAGACATTTTATTCAGTGGTGTAGCTAACTGGTAAATTGCCTAGCTTCTATAAACAAACTTTCATCTATGTTTCTATAAATAACCATAATGAAATTTCATGAAGTCACCCCAAACAAACAACAGACAAATCCAAAGACATGAAAGTGGAAGGAAGTTTAGGTGGAAGGAAAAGGGGATTAGTAGGAGTGAGACCCGAACAAAGGAGGGTAATGGGGGTTACTGTGATCAAAATCCATTAGATACACTTATAAAAATGTCAAAGTGAGACATGCTGGCTATAGAAAGACAAACACTGCATGCTTTCTTTCACATGTGAATTCTATCTTCTGATTTTTTTTTCTTTTTGAGACCAAAGCTGTCCTGGAACTCACTATGTAGACCAGGCTGGCCTCGAACTCACAAAGATCCACCTGCCTCTGCCTCCCAAGTGCTGGGGTTAAAGGCGTGCACCACCACACTGGCCTACCTTCTGATTTTTATATATGGGTTTTATGTGGGAGTGAGTGTATATAGAGACCAGGGGCCTAGAAAGGAACTCAGGGGGGTTTAAAAAAGAGTCTTTTAAAAAAAGAGTCTTTAAAGGAGAGGGTTGGGGGCTAACAGAATACATGTGATTTGAAAGTGGACTGGAGGATACTGGGAGGATGGAGGACAGAGATGGGAGGAGAATGGGGGCAAAGATCAACTAGGTCATGGATATATAAAGTCATAAGCAAACCTAATGCACCGTCAGATCATTTAAAAAGTAAATGAAGTGGATATAAGGTCATCCAGGGGTGCACACACTCTGTGCCCAGCTGCCCAGGTGGGTTTGTGCTGTGCAGGACATTGGCGGGCCACCTTGGCAGCTGCCGCCCAATGCTAGAACCATAGAGAGGAACTGCGTGCATGGATAGAAGGTCAGCCTGGGGCAGACACACTCTGTGCCCAGCTGCCCAGGTGGGGACCAGTGCACAGGCCAAAGGATTCAACCCTCTCCCCTGCTCAAGCTACTGATACTGTGGTGGAAAGTACAAACTGCTGGTGCTGCGGTTTACTGCTGTTGGGAGGATCCAGTGTCAGTGATTTGAGGCTGCATAGCAAAAACTGAGGAAGAAACCAACAGGAAGCAAACTGAGTGACCAACCAGTCCTCCATATTAACATTTGAGATTAGCAACAGAAGGCAAACAAATAAACAAAGGGGGAAAACAACAACAACAACAACAAATACACATACAAAAACACAACAGAAAAACAATATGGGAAAAGCTCAAAATAAATCCCCACCGAACTCAACCACTCCTGTAGAAGATCCCAACGAAGAGATCTCCCTGGAAGGGAACCAAGACACTGACCTTAGAAGGACAATTGTAGACATATTCAAAGACTATAAAGAACAAATTAGAGAATTAAAGGGAGATAACAAAAAACTCATGAAGGAACTAGAAGGAAAGAATGATAAACTCTGGAAAGAATTAAAAGGAGAGATTGATAAACTCAGAAAAGAACTAGGGGAAGAGAAATATAAACTCTGAAAAGAACTAGAGGGAGAGAATGACAAACTCCAGAAGGAAGTGGAAACATTGAAAATATATCAGGCTGAAAGGAAAAAAGAAACTGACCAGCAACACCAGGAGCTACAAGAAAAGAATGAAAAGCTCCAAAAGGAAGTGGAAATACTGAAGAAATCACAGGATGAAATAAAAAAGGAAATTGATCATTCATCCAATCGGCAAGAAAGGATGGGAAAAAGCTTCAGAAGCAGAATGGATGAAGCAGAAGAAAAGAATATTAGACCTACAGGATAACACAGTGCAGCTAGAAACCTCAAGTAAAGATTATGAAAAATTTAAATAAACACAAGAGGAACACGGGAAATGTGGGACACTATGAAAAGTCCAAATCTCCACATCATAGGGATAGAGGAAGGAGAAGAATCCCAAGAGCATGGTATTGATCAGATCTTCAACAAAATAATAGAAGAAAACGTCCCCAAACTGAAAAAAGACAAACCCATAGAAATACAAGAAGCACATAGAACACCAAATAGACAAGACCAAAAAAGAAATTCCCCACGTCATATCATAGTTAAAACACTAGATGCTCAAGACAAGGACAAAATACTGAAAGCCACAAGAGAAAAACAAGTTACATGTAAGGGGAAACCCATCAGAATCACACCTGACTTCTCAGTGCAAACCATGAAAGCCAGAAGAACATGGACCAGAGTATTCCCAGTACTAAATGACTTCAGATGCCAACCCAGATTACTATACCTAGCAAAAATGTCAACCATAGTTGAAGGAGAAAGAAAAATCTTTCATGACATAAACAAAATGAAAGAACACAAGTAAAAAAACCCCAACACTTCAGAATATTCTTGAAGCAATTCAAAGAACAGAGGAAAGGAGCAACTATCCTTAAGCAATCCAAGAGAGAAATTACCAAAAGCGTAATTTAGTTTTCATTGATTTACATATGTGGAACCTAAAAATAAGTTGAAAGGAAACAACACACATCTCTCAATAATAACCTTAAACATTAATGGGTAAACTCCCTAATCAAAAGACATAGACTGGGAGAATGGATTAGGAAACAGAATCCATCTATATGCTGCCTCCAAGAAACCCATCTCACCCTCAAGGACAGACAGCACCTGAAAGGATGGAAAAAATATTCCAAGAAAACGGTACCAAAAAGCAAGCAGGAGTGGCTATTCTAATATCAGACAAAATAGACCTCAGAGTAAAATTAATCAGAAAAGACAAAGAGGGCCATTATATCCTTATCAATGGAACAATTAACCAAGACGATTTCACAATCTTAAATATTTATGCACCAAACTCTGGTGCACTGAACTTTATAAACACAATCTTTCAGGACCTCAAGACACAGATTAATCCCAGCACATTAATAGTGGGGGACTTCAATACCCCACTGAGCCACCTGGATAGGTCAACTGGACAAAAAGTAAACAGAGTGACATCAGAACTGAACAATACAATGCACCAAATGGACCTCACAGATATCTTCAGAATATTCCATCAAAACACCAGAGAATATACTTTCTTCTCAGTGCCCCACAGAACATTCTCCCAAATCAACCACATACTGGGACACAAAAGAAGCCTCAACAAATACAAAAGGATTGAAATTATTCTATGCATTCTCTCAGTACACAGTGCAATAAAGCTCAATATTAACACCAGGTTAAGCCCTACTAACTATAAGAACACATGGAGACTAAACAACACAATACTGAACAATGAGTGGGTTAGAGAAGAAATAAAGAATGAAATAAAAGCATTCTTGGAACTAAACGAAAATGACAATATAACACAACAAAACCTGTGGGATATATTAAAGTCAGTCCCAAGAGGAAAATTTATAGCCCTAAGTGCCCACATTAAAAAAACAGAAAGAGAACAAATAATCTAATACTGCAGCTAAAAGCACTTGAAAGACAACAACAAATGAACCCTAAACCCAACAGACAGGAAGAAATAACAAAAATCAGAGTAGAAATCAATGAAATAGAAACAAAGAAAACAATACAAAAAAATCAATGAATACAAAAGCTGGTTCTTTGAAAGATAAACAAAATAGACAGGCCTCTAGCTCAGTTAACCAAAAGAAAGAATGAGCAACCCCAAACCAATAGCATTTGTGATGAAAGGGGAAACATCATAACAGATAAAGAAAAGATCCAGGCAATCATATGAGAATACTTCAAAAACCTATACTCTACTAAATTTGAAAACCTAAGAGAAATGGATGAATATCTGAAATCCTGTGATTTGCCGAAGCTTAACCAAGAAGAGACTGACAGCTTAAACAGACCCATAACACTTGAGGAAATTGAACATGTAATAAAAAGCCTCCCAACTAAAAAAAGCCCAGGCCCAGATGGTTTCATAGCAGAATTCTATAAAACATTTAAAGAGGTCTTACAACCATTACTACTCAAAATTTTCAGAAGGATACAGAGAGAAATATCCCAAATTCCTTCTATGAAGCCAGCATCACTCTAATACCAAAACCAGGCAAAGACACAAACAAGGAAGAAAACTATAGACCCATATCATTAATGAACACAGATGCAAAAATTCTCAACAAAATACTTGCAAATCGCATACAGACCCACATCAAAAAGATCATCCATCATGACCAGGTTGGATTCATACCAGAGATGCAGGGATGGTTCAACATATGTAAATCAATAAATATCATAAAACATATAAATGGACTTAAAGACAAAAACCACACAATCATCCCAATTGATGCACAAAAAGCTTTCGACAAAATCCAGCATCCCTTCATGCTTAAAATCTTAGAGGGAATTGGACTGGAGGGATCATTCCTCAATGTAATCAAAGCCATATACAGGAAACCCACCGCCAATATCATCCTAAATGGGGAAACGACAGAAGCATTCCCCTTAAAAGCAGGAACACTGCAAGGCTGTCCACTATCACCACTCCTCTTCAATATAGTGCTTGAAATTCTTGCTAGGGCAATAAGGCGTGAAAGAGAAATTAAAGGAGTAATAATTGGAAAAGAGGAATTAAAACTATCCCTTTTTGCAGGTGATATGATAGTTTACCTAAGGGATGCTAAAAACTGCACCATAAAACTCTTAGAAATGATCAAAAGTTTCAGTAAAGTGGTGGGATACAAAATAAACCTAGAAAAATCAGTAGCCTTCCTTTACACCAACAATAAGCAACTGGAGAAGGAATATAAGGAGACCTTCCCAATCACAATAGCCTCAAAAAAATAAAATACCTAGGAATAAACCTAACCAAAGACACCAAAGACCTCTACAACAAAAATTTTTAAACCCTGAAGAAGGAGATTGAAAATGACATCAAAAGATGGAAAGACCTCCTATGCTCATGGATTGGAAAAATTAATATAGTAAAAATGTCCATTCTACCCAAATTAATATACAGATTCAATGCAATCCCAATCAAAATACCCATGAGCTTTTTCACAGACTTAGAAAAAAAAATCCTTAAATTCATATGGAAAAACAAAAGACCCGGAATAGGTAAAACAACCCTGAGTGAAAGTGCAATACTGGGGGGATTACATTACCAGACTTTGAGCTATATTACAGGGCTATAGTCATAAAAACAGTCTGGTACTAGCAAAACAACAACAACAACAACAACAACAAAACAGAACCATAGACCAATGGAACAAAATTGAAGATCCAAACTTGAGCTCATATAACTTCAGCCACCTCATATTTGACAAAGGGGCCAAAAAAGCTCAGTGGAGGAAAGACAGCATCTTCAGCAAATTTATTGGCAAAACTGGATCACCATTTGTAGAAGAACAAAATTAAACCCCTACCTCTCACCCTGTACAAAAATAAACTCCAAGTGGATCAAAGATCTCAACCTAAAACCTGAAACCCTGAAGGTGATAGAAGAAAAAGTCGGCAGCAACCTACAAGACATAGGTGTAGGAAAAGACTTTCTAAATCAAACAGCAGCTGCACAGGAAATAAGGACAACAGCTGACAAGTGGGACCTCATCAAACTCAAAAACTTGTACAGCTAAAGAAACAATCAAGGAAGTGAAGAGAAAACCCACAGAGTGGGAGGAAACCTTCACCACTGATACATCTGAAAAAGCATTAACATCCAGAATATATAAACTACTTACAAAGCAAAGCAGTGGGCTGGAGAGATGGCCTAGTGGTTAAGAGCACTGACTGCTCTTGTAGAAGACCCGGGTTTGATCCCCAGCACCCATATGGTGGCTGAGAACCATCTTTAACTCCAGTTCCAGGGGAATCTGATGCCCTCTTCTGACCTCCATAGCATTGCATGACACAGGTGCACAGACTTACATGCAGATGGTGCATTCATACACATACAAAAATAAATAAAAAAATTTAAAAAACAACAAAGAAGTAAGAAAACAAATGACCTACTCAAAAGATGGAGTAAAGAGCTGAACAGAGACTTCACCAGTAAGGAAGTAAATACAGCTGAGAAACATCTTAAAAACTGTTCAACATCATTAATATTTAAGGAAATACAAATAAAACCACACTAAAGTATCATCTCACTCCAATAAAGCTAGCCAAGATCAAGAAAACAAAAGACACCAAATGCTGGAGAGGTTGTGGGGAAAGGGGAACACTCATCCACTGCTGGTAGGAATGTAAACTGGTACAACCACTGTGGAAAGCAGTATAGAGAACCCTTAAAAAACTCAAAATAAGCCTACCACGTGACCCAGCCATACCACTCCTGGGTATATACCCACAAGACGCATCCTACTGCAAAGATACGTTTATTGCAGCTCCCTTCACAATAGCAAAGAGCTGGAACCAAACCAAATGCCCCCTCAACTGATGACTGGATAACAAAAATGTAGTACATCTACACAATGGAGTTCTATGTGGCAGTAAAGAAAGGTGACATCATCGGGTGTGGTGGCACACACCTTTAATCCTAGCACTTGGGAGGCAGAGGCATGTGGATCTTTGTGAGTTCAAGGCCAGCCTGGTTTACAGAGTGAGTTCCAGGCCAGCTGGGGCTACAGGGAGACCCTGTCTCGAAAAGACCAAAAAAAAAAAAAAAAAAAAAAAAAAAAAAAAAAAAAAAAAAACAAAAAAAGAGAGAGCGATTTTGACTCATGAGTTTGTTGCAGGTAAATGGATGGAACTCGAAGCCGCCAATTTTTTTACTAAGTGAAGTAACACAGTCCCAGGAAAAAAAAGGTGAATAGTTTCCCTCATTTGTGGATGCTAACACCAAATCTCTAGTTGGTAGGCAAACTGAGCAACTTTATTATTATTATATTTCATTGTATCTGAAAGCAACTGTGCTATTACAATGTGAATCTCTAAATGGGCTCTAGAATTATCCTACTACTTATATTCACACATTGTAATTACCATATATGGATGGAAGATGTATAGTCATATTCTAAAAAAAAAAAAGAATGTAAAGTTACAAGTCTTTATACCTGCATGCAAATTTACTGTTAAAATGTGAATCTCTAAATGTGTTTAGGAATCAACCTATAGTTTATTTTCAGGATTTGTAATTTTAACTTATGTGTGGAGTGTATATATGCATATTTTGGAATAATATAAAATTAAAAAATTATAAAGAAAGAAAAAAAAGTAAATGAAATGAAGTGCCAAGTGTGGTGGCACATGCCTTTAATCTTAGCACTCAGGAGGCAGAGGCAGGCAGATCTCTGTGAGTTCAAGGCTAGCCTGGTCTACAGAGTGAGCTTCAGGCCAGCTGTGACTTAAAGGGAGACCCTGTCTCGAAAATACCAAAAAAAAAAAATGTAAATGAAATAAAACTTCATTAACTCAGTTTGACAAAAACCCAGAAAGTTGATCTCAGATCAACAACTTAAACTCACAATTTAAAGAAGTATAGGTCTTTTGGTTTCCCTGGGACCAGAAAGCATCACGAACCCAGGCCTCTCACTCCAGTGGGTCCAGACAGCACCACAAGGTCAGGCCTCCACCTCTGGTGGGACCAGGGAGCACCCCTGGTTCCAATGGCAGTTGACACAGAGCAGAGGCTTCAGCCTCAGTGGGCCTAGAGTCCCCTGAGAGGCCAGTGCTTTGCCTCTCCTGATCCTAAAGGTCATTATGGGCCTGGGAATTTGACTTCTGAGATCTCAGTGGTCACTGTGGTATCAGAGGTCTATGCTCTTGTGGCCCGAGAAGTCATTGCCTTTGGTTCTGAGCACAGCCTTCAGTGAGTCATAGACTTCAGGGGTCTGGTGTTTGTACCCCTCTCCACATTGGTTTCATAGAAACCAAGTTGTGACCAGGATGTTGACTGTAACTGGTGGACTTAGTGTTCAGTGTGCAGCCCTACCCCTGGTCCTGTTGACACTTAGCTAAGAAAGGATCTCAGAAACTCCAGTAGATGATCACCACCAATAGCCGAATTTCACAGAGCCAGCCTTCTAGAAAGTCAGAGAAAATGAAACATTCAAATAGACTTAGAAGAAGTCAAACAGCATGTGCATGAAACACAGCAAAGAAACACAACCATCAACCATGACCAGTTCTCCAGCTGGCCAACTCCTCTATAATGGAATCCAAAATTGCAGTGATAACTGAAATGTCTTAAACAGAATTCAGTTTTACTTTTTAAAGAAATTAATGATCATATAAAAGATTCAAACAAGGGGATGGAGAGATGGCTGAGCAGTTAGAGCTCTGGCTGCTCTTGCAGAGGACCTGGGTTTGAATTCCAGTACCCACATGGCAGCTAACTCTCTAACTCCATTTCCAGGGAATCAAGCACCTCTTCTGACTTCCATTGGCATTGCGTGACATGGTGCACTTACATGTAGGCAATGCACTTGTACACATAAAATAAAAATAATAAACTATTAAAAAAGAGACTCAAACAAATAGATGATTGAACTAATGAAATCTATCCCAGACCTTGGCAACATAGTCTCCAAACTGAATGAAAGTTTAGAATATCTCTGCATGAGTCTGTGTGTATAGCTGAAGGCTATATAACAAGAAACAGTGGCAGACAGGAGAAACCTTCCTTTGAGTTGTTGGCCAAGGTAGTCTAAGAGACTCCCCAAATGATACAGTCTATTGTCACAGTCCTTGACTGCCTCTTAGAACTTGAAGGTAAGACCCTATTGCTGAAGTCAGGACATACTTCAGACACAGGATTTGGAACGATGGATCCGGCATTGATCTGAAGTCACGTTCCCTGAAGGCTAGTTCTCATAGCTTTGAAGAGCACTATGCAAGAGAACAGCAATGATGGTCCAACACCAGCTTCAAGGCCTAATAACCACATCCATGCCCAGCACAGCAAATGACGTGGGTGAAGTAGGTAGTGGCACTTTTTTTTTTTTTTTTTTTGTCTTTTTGAGACAAGGTCTCCCTGTAGCCCCAGCTGTCCTGGAAATCACTATGTACACCAGACTGGCCTTGAACTCACCTGCCTCTGCCGCCCAAGAGCTGGGATTGTAGGCATGCACCACCTCACCCAGTTAGTAGTGGCACTTTTATATTGTGGGTAACCAACACCTACCTAATTGGACAGAAAGCCCACTCAATGGGAGAAAATTCATGTGTGATACTGTAAACATAGCCACACATTGCTAGAGAGGTCATAGATCTTAGAGAAAACCCCACAGCTGCCACATCTTTAGACAAATGTAATTTCTTACTTTGTGCAAAAATATGGATCCTTATATTTTAGACAAATATCCCAGTCATCACTCATCCAAGAAACTTCTTTTCCAAAGGACAGTGATTATTACAGAATTCTGCAACTAATCAAACACAGAGATTGTCTGTTAATTGCCCAAGCCTAAGTGGCACATTTATGATACCTAAGGCTCAAGAAACAGAATAAGGGATAAAGAGAACACTAATGCATATCTCAGTTCTCATCAATGAAGCTCCCTCATGCAACAGAGAGTCAAGAACACAAAAAGGCACGAATTGCCAAAATGGAGAATTAGAGTCTGCAGAGTGTGGGTTCTTAGGCAGGACTTCTATGTTAAACTTCATCAACCCAGAACTCAGGGACCATTGTGAAGAGGGGGTGGAAAGATTGTAAGAGTCAGGGAGAAGGTGCATGACCATATGGAAACTGAGTCCTACGAGCTCCTGGGACCCTGCTCATAGGAACCTACAGCAACTGTATCAGTGTGCACAGGACCCATGCAAACTCAAGCAGACAAAAACCCAGCAAAGAACTGTGGAGATTGGCAGCAGGCCCCAACCTTAGTCAAAGAACGATTGGCAGCTGATTGTAGCTGGGTGAGGAAGAGCTGATCTTAGGGGGAGGGACTCTGGATGGGATGACTAGACCCCAGTGGATGAACTTGCACTGAGGGATAGCTGGGGACATTAGCTTGACATGGTGGGCCTTGACACAGATGACAGAATGCATCAATTCCTGCGAAGGCTGTGGGAGAATGTCAGTAATGGGATGGGTATAGAGAAGGTTGAGATGTTCTGTGGGAAATATACAAAAATTCAATATAAAATTTACAAAAAAAGTGTTAGCAAGCTGGAGGAGAAAATCCAAGATATAGAGGGGAAAATTCAGCAAGGAAACTGAAATATTGAAAAACAACCAAACAGAAATACTTGAAATGAAAGAAATGGTCAATTCAACAGAAACCATGTCAGAAAGTATCATCAGCAAGAGACAAGACGATGGAGAAGAATGGATTTCAGGGCTGGAGGATAAAGTGGAGACAATAATACAAAGAGTTATGCATAAGGGAAAAAACCCATGGGACGTGAATATGATTTTGAAGAAGTCTGGAATACATTCAAGAGTCTAAACCTGAGGATGTATGGTGAAAGAAGAATAAGAAGAAGAAGAAGGAGGAGGAGGGATAAATTCAAATGGAATAGACAATTTAATGAAATTATAGCAGAAAACTGAAGCAGGAGACTGAATAATACACATTTGAATGAACATTCAAGAAATCAGAGAGGAGTCTCTCTGCTTCCTGTGCTCATTGCTAGATGTGACCCTCGGCTTGCTGCTCCAGCCCCGGCCATGCTTCCTGCCACAGTGGACTCTAATTCCCTGGAACCATCATTCGTAAGCTCAAATAAACTCTTCCTTTTATAAGTTCCCTTGCTCATGGTGGATTTATCACAGCAACAGAAAAGTGACTAATACAGTTATTTGGTACCAGAGAGTGGGCTGTTGGCTGTGAAGAACCTGACCATGTGGATGTTTGGAGAAATGTGCAAGACTTTGGAACTTTGGGCTAGAAAAGCTGTTGACTACTGTAAGCAGAGCTTAATGGGCCATTCTAGTAGAAGCCTGGAAGAAAGCATTGCTGCAAAAAATGTAGTTCCAGAGGAAAATAATGACTTAGGCAGCAACTGGGATATTTTGATAAAGAGTCTGGCAGCAGTTTGCCCACAGCCCAAATGCTTGCCTGATGCTAAGTTGAAAAGCAATGGACTAATGTCTTTGGCAGAGGATATTTCAAGACAGCCTAATGTAGAAATGGTGGCATGGCTATTAATGGTGAATATTGTACAGATCTACAGTGAAGAGGAGCAGATGGGGTAGAAAGAAATGCAGAATGTACAGTTTGGATCTGAAAACTGCACTAGGAAGATTAAAGGTGGGGCCAAGGCATGTGAAGGAGAGGTTCCTTTTGATAAGGAGATTAAAGTGATTAAGGAGAGGCCTAGCTATTTACAAGTAAACAATGGAAAATGTGAGATTAAAGTGATTAAGGAGAGGCCTAGCTATTTACACAAGTAAACAATGGAAAAAGTGAGATTAAAGTGATTAAGGAGGGGCCTCAAGATTTACAAGTAAACAACAGATGGCCTAGCGGTTGAGAGCACCGACTGCTCTTACAGAGGACCCGGGTTTGATCCCCGGCACCCACATGGCGGCCGAGAACAGTCTGAGGCTCCAATACCAGGAGACCTCCAGTTCCAGGGGAGTCTGACACCCTCTTCTGACCTCTGCGGCATTGCACGACACGGGTGCACAGACTTGCATGCAAACAGTACATTCATACACATACAGAAACAAAAATTAATAATAAAAAAAAATAAACAACAGAAACAGTACTTTCAGGGCAATACCACACCCAGCTAATCTTCCAACTTTTGAAAGAAAAATACTGAAAGGGTTTTCTGCTCCAACAAGTCCAGGGCAGAGAAAAGTTGCAAATGTGGCTGAAATAGCCCAGGGTCCATCCCAAACTTGCAGCCAAACTCGGCAGTTTCATTCACGTGGTGCTGACTTTAGAGGCATGAAGTTTGCAAGAGTGAAGGGGTTGTCAGTTCTTCCTCCACGGTTTCAGAGAGCCACAGAAGCCAGGCAGAATGCAGCAGGGGCATCCCTGAATAAAGAAGGCCCTGATAGACAATTGCGTGAAGCTGTGAATGTGAAGTCTGGTTGGCAGCAGAGACCCCCAAGAAGACATTCGAGATGCCAGACGTGTGAGATATTTGCCATGGAGAGCTACATACAGGGAGTGGTACCAGACCAAGGAAGAGATGTATGTTGCAAGCAAAGCTGGAAGAGCTGAGCCATCTAAACCCTTTGGAAGTCAAGTCCCAGAAGTTGCACATGGAGCTACTGGACTTGGTGTTTGCCCTGCTGGTTTTTGGTCTTGTTTTGGTCCAGTATTTCCTCACTATGCCTCTATTCCTCCCTTTTGGAATGGGAATGTGTATTCAGTTCTACTGTATGTTGGGAGTATGTAATTTGCCTTTTGATTTTACAGGAGCTTACAGTTAAGAGATTGTCCTGGGTCTCAAAAGAGACTTTGAGCTGTATACTTTTTTTGAATAGAATTGAGATGGTAAGACTATGGGACTTTTAAGGTTGGACTAAATGCATTTTGCATTTTATATGGTCATAAGCCTATGGGGGCCAGGGGAGTGGAATGTTGTGGTTTGAATGAGTTCCCCCATGGGCTTTAAGTGTTCAGATATTTTGTCCCCAGTTGGTGGCATGTTCTTGTGGTCTTAGAAGGTGTGGCCATGCTGGAGGAAGTATGTCATTGGGGGCAGTTAGTGATTAACAGAAAGCCTTGCTCTCAGTCTCTTCTCTGCTTCCTGTGCTCATTGCAAGATGTGACCCTCGGCTTGCTGCTCCACCCCGGCCACCATGCTTCCTGCCACAATGGACTAATTCCTGGAACCATCAATCGTAAGCTCAAATAAACTCTTCCTTTTATAAAAAAAAAAAAAAAAAAAAAAAGAAATCAGAGAGGAAATTAAAAAATTCCCAGAGTCAATGAAAATGAGGAAACGACCTACCAGAACCTCTGGGATACAGCCAAAGCAGTCCTGAGAGGAAAGCTGATAACTATAAACACTCATTAAAAATGTGAGAGGCAGCTGAGCGTGGTGGCACATGCCTTTAATCCTAGCACTTGGGAGGCAGAGACAGGTGGATCTTTGTGAGTTCAAGGCCAGCCTGGTCTGCAGAGTGAGTTCCAGGACAGCTGGGGGTATAGGGAGACCCTGTCTCGAAAAGACCAAAAAAAAAAAAAAAAAAAAAAAAAGCGAGAGGATTGAGAGATGGCTCAGTATTATGAGTATGTTCTGCTTTTCCAGAGGACCCCAGTTTGGTTCTCAGAACTCACATGGGGCAGCTCACAGCCACCTGCAACTCCAGCTCTAGGAGGTCTGTCGCCCTCTTCTGGCCTCCACAGGCACCTGCTCATGCATACCATACATTTACACAGGCACACAATTTAAAAAAAATCTGAGTGATCTCAAACAACCTAATGATGCACCTCAAGGCTCTTGTAAACAAGAAATCAATCCTAAAATCAGCAGACATCAAGAAATGATAAAGATGAAGGGAAAAAATTAATGAAATAGAGACTAAAATGAACAATACACAAAAGAAGCCTAAAAGTTGGTTCTTTGAAAATGTTTATAAGATTGACAAAGCCTTAACCAATCTGACAAAAAGAAAGAGAAGACACAAATCAACAACATTAGAGATGAAAAAGAGTTTTTTTACATTACAATAGATTCCAAAGAAATCCAGAATGCCATTAGATAATATTTAAAAACTTATACTTCAAAAAGCTAGAAAACCTAGAAGAAATAAATGAATTCATGAGTGCATATGACCTACCAAAATTAAAGTGAGAAGCAGTATATGAAAGCTATGATTAAAAGTCTCTGCTCAGCCAGGTATGGTGGCACACACCTTTAATCTTACCACTTGGGAGGCAGAGGCAGGCAGATCTTTGTGAGTTCAAGGCCAGCCTGGTCTACAGAGTGAGTTTCAGGACATCTGGGGCTACAGGGGAGACCTGTCTTGAAAAGACCAAAAAAAAAAAAAAAAAAAAAGGTCTCTGCTCAAAGAAGAGCCCGGGTCTGGATGTATTCACTGCTGAAGTCCATCAAATTCTCAAGGAAGAATTTAATGCCAATTTTTCTTAACTTGTTCTACAAAATTGAAAGACAAGAAGCACTATCAAATCTTTCTATGAAGCCAGTGTTATCCTGGTACCAAAACCAGGTAGACACAACACAACAAAAAGAAAGCTCCAGAGCAATTTCTCTCATGAATGCAGATGTGAAAATTCTCAACAAAATACTTGCAAAACCAAATTAAGGTCAAATATTATGACCAGAAAGGAAAGGTTTTTTCTACATATGTAAATCAATAAATGTAACATACCATATGGATAACTTAAGGATAGAAACCATAAAATCATCATCTCAATAAATACCCAAAAGGCATTTGACAAAGTTCAGCAGGACTTTCAGATAAAAGTCCTGGAGATATAAGCAAGAGACGGAACAAAACTCAAAATAAGAAAACCGATATAGCCAGGCGTAGTGGCACACGCCTTTAACCCCAGTATTTGGGAGGCAGAGGCAGGTGGATCTCTGTGAGTTCAAGGCCAGCCTGGTCTACATAGTGAGTTCTAGGCCAGCTGGGGCTACAGGGAGACCCTGTCTCAAAAAGACAAAAAAAAGCTTATATAAAACCTATAGTCATCTTTATACTAAACAGACAAACCAAAAACATTTCCTCTAAAACTGGGAATAAGATAAGGATCCCCACACTCCCCTCTCTTATTCAATATAGTGCTCACATCTTGGCTATAGCAAATAGACAAGAGAAAGTCAGAAAAGGGATGTCAGATGGTATAATTCTATAATAAAACCCTATGGAATCTATAGAAAACTCTTAGATCAAGCAACCACAGGAAATGTACAAAATCAATGTAAAAAGTAGTACCTTTCATACATACCAACAATGAACTTTCAGAAAAAGAAATTGGGAAACATATTTCATTTATAATATCTCAAAAATATCTAGGAATACAACTAATCAAAGAAGACAACACCCTCTACAACAAAAACTTCAAAGCATTAAGAAAAAAGGAAATCAAAGAACATATTAGACAAAGGAAAGAACCATGCTCTTCAACTGGCAGAATTAATATTGCAAAATGGCTATACTACCGAAATGAATCTACAGATTCAATACAATCCCCAGCAAAATTCCACCTGCCTCTGCCTCCCCAACACTGGGATTAAAAGGCACATGCTACCACGCCCAACAAGAATGGCAAAACTTTAACAACAAAATCCCAAAGCCACCAATGGGCTGAGGAAATAAAAAGATAGTCTCCAAAGAAGAAGACTAATGGCTAGTATAAACTAAAGGCTATTTAAAAAACTGTTCAAAGCCGGGCGTGGTGCACACGCCTTTAATCCCAGCACTTGGGAGGCAGAGGCAGGCGGATCTTTGTGAGTTCAAGGCCAGCCTGGTCTACAGAGTGAGTTCCAGGACATCTGGGGCTACAGGAAGACCCTGTCTCAAGAAGACCAAAAAATAAATAAATAAAAATAAAAAACTGTTCAACATTCTTCATCAGGGAAATGCAAATTAAAACTACTCTGACATACCACCTGTGGTGGTTTAGATGAGAATGTACCCCATAGGCTTCAAGTTTTCAAACATTTAAAAAAAAATTTATTTATTTTCATATGTGTATGAATGTACTGTCTGCATGTAGATTGGTGCATCTGTGTTGTGCAATGCAGCAGAGGTCAGAAGAGGGTGTCAGATTCTCCTGGAACTGGAGTTAAAGACGGTTTTCAGCCACCATGTGGGTGCTGGAGGTTGAACCCAGGTCCTCTGCAAGAGCAATTGGCGCTCTTAACCACTAGGCCATCTCTCCAGCCCATATTCAGACATTTTGTCCCCAGTTGATGGCACTGTTTTAGAAGATCTTAGAAGGTGTGGCCGTGCTGGAGGAAGTACGTCACTGGGGGTGGGCTTAGTGAATTTAACAAGTCTTGCAGGCTCCAGTTGCTCACTCTTGACTTCCTGTGCTCATTGGAAGATGTGAATCTTAGCTTCCTGCTCTAGCTCCTGCCACCATGCCTTATGCCACAATGGACTCTAATTCCCTGGAACCATCAATCCTAGGCTCAAATAAACTCTTCCTTTTATAAATTCCCTTGGTCTTGGTGGTTTTATCACAGCAACAGAAAAGTGACCAATACACCACCTCACCCCAGTCAGAATGGTTATCATCAAGACATCAAATAACAAGGTTGGGAAAGAGGGACTCTTATTTACTACTAATGGGAATGCAAATGAATACAACCATTTATAGACTTTTCAACAAATCAAAAATAGATCTACCATATCGCCTATCTATACCACCCTGAGCATATAACCACAGAACTCCATCTCCCACCACAGAGATATTTGTACATCCATCTCTGCTGTGACTCTGTTTACAATAGAAAGGAAATGGAACAAACCTGGATGTCCATCAACAATTGAATGTATAAGGAAAATATAGTATATTTATAAAGTGGATTATTATTCTATTTTAAAGAAAAATGAAATCACAAAATTTGCAAGAAAATGGATGGCCTTGGAAAGTATGTTAAATGAGGTGACCTAAACTTTGGAAAGAAACACTGGCATGTTCCCCCTCATACGTGTATACTAGCCTATAATGTATGCGTGGATATATGTAGAAAGGGGAGGTAGATATGGGCGGAGTGTAACATTTAGAAAGAAGACCAAGATATGGTGATGCTTGGTGATGAGGAAGGGCAGAATGAAAGCCAAAGGACGCACGGGTCAGGAAGGAGGATCTAATGCTCTTCTTCCGGAAGCACCGAGTGGCGGATGACATCAGTGTAGCTGGAGGGCCGGAGAGCCCTGGGGCCTGGGCTTGGCAGGCCGCCACAGCTTCCATGGAGGATTTGGTAGCAGTCTCCCAGGCCTTGGTCCAGGCAGTGGAGTTCATGGAGGCAAAGCCGAGGACAAGGAGGGGATCCCATTCACCAAGCTGGGATACCTAGGAAGGACATGAAGACCAAGTCCTTGGAGGAGAGCTACCTGTTCTCCCTGCCCACTAAGGACTCTGAGATGATTGACCTTTTCCTGGGGCCTTCATCTTGGCCAAGCCTTTCACCGTCCCTGTATGGAGAGGCTGCTGGGGAAGGAAGATTGACAAGCCGCACACCATCCCGTGCAAGGTGATGGGCCGCTCGGCTGCAGAGGCTGCTGGGGAAGGAAGATTGACAAGCCCCACACCATCCCGTGCAAGGTGATGGGCCGCTGTGGCTCGGTGGTGCACCTCATCTGGCTGCAGAGCACTGGGATCGTCTCTGCTCCTGTGCGCAAGAAGCTGCTGCTAATGGCTGGTATTGGTGACCCCTGCGCATCAGCCAGCGGCTGCACTGCCACCCTGGGCAACTCACCAAGGCCTCCTTGATGCTACTTGATGTTCCTTGTAGCTACTTGACCTTTGACCTCTGGAAAGAGATGGTCTGCACCAAGTCTCCCTATCAGGAAGTCACCGACCATCTTGTGAAAACCCACACCAGGGGGGCTGGAGAGATGGCCTAGCGGTTAAGAGCGCCGACTGCTCTTACAGAGGACCCGGGTTCGATACCCAGCACCCACATGGCGGCCAAGAACCGTCTGAAACTCCAGTTCCAGGGGAATCCGACACCCTCTTCTGACCTCCGCGGCATTGCACGACACGGGTGCACAAACTTGCATGCAGACAGTACATTTATACACATACAAAAAAAAAAAAACCCACACCAGGGTCTTGGTGTAGAGAACCCAGGTTCCAGCTGTGTCTAATACCTAGGGCTTTTCTATGAGAAGAAATAAAGTGAATGAAGTCTATTAAAATATAAGAGGATCTAATGCTATTTTCTTCTAACTTCAGCTCTGTTATGTTTTTCTTTTTTTGTGGTGAATAAAAAGGTATTGATAGCGAAGCTGTGAGACCCTAATGAAGCACCATTTTTCTGATTGGTCATCTAACTGCATAAAAGTTCGATGAGATAAATAGAGTTTGGTATTGGGCAGGTATCTGAGAGGCTTCCTTAAAAAAAGCTGTATGGGGGCTGGAGAAATGGCCTAGCAGTTAAGAGTACAGACCGCTCTTACAGAGGACCCGGATTCGATCCCCAGCACCCACATGGCGGCTGAGAACCGTCTGAAACTCCAATTCCAGGAGAACTCCAGTTCCAGGGGAATCCGAGACCCTCTTCTGACCTCCGCGGCATTGCACGACACGGGTGCACAGACCTGCATGCAGACAGTACATTCATACACATACAGAAATAAATAAAAAAAAAAAGCTGTATGACATTGAAATCTGTGAGTTGGTTAGAATAAAGTGATTATTTATTTATTTATTTATTTATTTATTTATTTATTTATTTTTATGTGTATGAGTGTACTGTCTGCATGTAAGTTTGTGCACCCGTGTCATGCAATGCCGAGGAGGTCAGAAGAGGGTGGTCGGATTCCCCTGGACCTGGAGTTAAAGACAGTTCTAGGCCACCATGTGGGTGCTGGAGATTGAACCCGGGTCCTCTGCAAGAGTGGTCAGCACTCTTAACCGCTAGGCTATTTCTCCAGCCCCGAGAATAAAGTGATTTTATTTTTTAAAAAAGGAAGTATTTTTTAAGAAAACAAAAACCTAAATCCAAGGTTAGAAAAGAGATAAGCGAATAGAAAGTAATCGAAATCAAAAGTGAATTCTCCTAAACAACAAAATTGTCAAAGCTCTTATTAACAAAAAGACTTTGATTATCAAAATAAAAAATGAAGGTGGAATGTTTATTCTAACTCTATAGAAATAAAATGGAGGCCGATGCCACTTATATGTTAACAAACTGGATGAAATAGACAAATTCTAAAAACAAAAATACCTATCCCAACTACTCAGGAGGAAAGAGCATAAATTGATATAATTAACAAAGACACAGAAACAAAAATGAAAAATCTCCCAACACAAGAAAACCCAGAGCACAATGGCCTCCTGATGAAAACTCTCATTTAAAGAACTTGTACTGCCAGGTGTGGTAGCACACGCCTTTAATCCCAGCACTCGGGAGGCAGAGGCAGGCAGATCTCTGTGAGTTCAAGGCCAGCTTGGTCTACAGAATAAGCTCCAGGCCAGCTGGGACTAAAGGGAGACCCTGTCTCAAAAAGACAAAAAAGTCCAATAAGACTGGCTAGGATCAAGAAAACAAATGATACCAAGTGCTGGAGAGGTTGTGGGGAAAGGGGAACACTCATCCACTGCTGGTGGGAATGTAAACTAGTACAGCCACTATGGAAAGCAGTGTGGAGAACCCTTGGAAGACTTGGAATGAACTTGCCGCCTGACCCAGCCATACCACTGCTGGGCATGTACCCTCAAGACTCATCTTACCACAGAGATACATGCACAGCCATGTGTATTGCAGCTCTCTTCCAGCTCCTGCTGGAAGC
Organism: Rhizomys pruinosus; assembly: GCA_009823505.1. Lineage (NCBI taxonomy): Eukaryota > Metazoa > Chordata > Mammalia > Rodentia > Spalacidae > Rhizomys > Rhizomys pruinosus. Next base: position 539,030 of record VZQC01010960.1, on the reverse strand, counting down.
AACCCAAGTGCCCCTCAACTGACGAGTGGATAGAGAAAATGTGGTACATCTATATGATGGAGTTCTATGCAGCAGTAAAGAAAGATGACATCACGAGCTTTGCAGGAAAATGTCTGGAGCTAGAAGATATCATGCTGAGTGAAGTAACACAGTCCCAGAAAAGCAAACGATGAATCGTATTCCTCATCTGTGGATGCTAGCACCAATTGCCTAATTGTATGGCAAACTGAGCAATGTTGATGTGATCTGAAAACAACTGTGCTTTTATATTGTGAATCCCTTGAAAAAACAAATAAAAGAAAAGAAAAAAAAGAACTTGTACCTATCTTCGGTGTTTTCAGAAAAACTGAAGAGAAGGGGCTAGTTCTTTTTTTTCTTTTCTGTTTTTTTAAATTTATTTATTTTTGTATGTGTATGAATGTACTGTCTGCATGTAGGTTTGTGCACCTGTGTCGTGCAATGCCGTGGAGGTCAGAAGAGGGTCTCAGATTCCCCTGGAACTGGAGTTCTCCTGGAATTGGAGTTACAGACGGTTCTTAGCCGCCATGTGGGTGCTGGGGATAGAAACCGGGTCCTCTGCAAGAGCGGTCGGTGCTCTTAACCACTAGGCTATCTCTCCAGCCCCTGAGAAGGGGCTACTTCTTAACTTAATCTATGAAGCCAGCTTTACCATCCTGCCTAAATCACAGAAAGATGCTGGAAACCATGTCCTTAAAGAACAGAAAGATACAATGTCCTTAAAGAACAGAACATTGATGAGAAAATGTTCTGCACAGTACTAGAAAACTAAGGCCATTAACATATTAAAAAGGGACCAATAGATGGCTCAGCAGTTAAGAGCACTGGCTGCTCTTGCAGAGGACCTAGGTTCAATTCCCAGCACCTAGATGGCAGCTAACAACTATCCATAACTTCAGTTCCAGGGGAATCTGGTGCCTTCTTCTGACTCTGTGTGCATTGCACAACTTGGGTGCACTTACACACATGTAGGCAATACACTCATACACATAAAATAAAATTTTTTTTGTCTTTTCGAGACAGGGTCTCCCTGTAACCCCAGCTGTCCTGGAACTCACTCTGTAGACCAGGTTGGCCTTGAACTCACAAAGATCCGTCTGCCTCTGCCTCCCAAGTGGTAGGATTAAAGGCGTGCGCCACCATGCCCGGCCAAAACATATGGCTTATTCCTAGAGTGCAAGAGTTTCTTAACCTATGAAAATGGACTGATATAAAATGTCACATTAACAGAACAAAGAAGAAAAAACACAATCATCCCAATTGAAACAGAAAAAGCATTTGGTAAAATCCAACATATTTTCATGACAATAAACGATTCTACAGACTATCACTAGATGGAAACTGTTTCAACAAAATGAAAACCATGTAATATATAGAAAGCCCCACAGCCAATCCTACCATTGATGATAAAAGATTGGAAACTTTTACTCTTAGGTGAGTTATAAAACAATCTCATTTTTACCATTGTGTTCAACCCAGTACTGGAAGTTTTAGTCAGAGAAATTAGGCAAGAAAAAAAATTAAAGGCTAAACGGAAGAAATAAAATTATATCTTTTCACAAATTGTAGGGTACTAGTTGTAGAAACTCTATGGATTCCACAAAGTAGGTGTTAGGCCCAATAAATAAATTCAGCAGTGTATCGAACAAGATTGGTTACATTTCCATTCATCATGAACAACTGGAAGAGGATATCACCCAAACGATTCAATCTATAACATCAAAAAGAATAAAATACCTTGAGATTAGCCAAGTGTGGTGGCACACTTCTTTAATTCCAGCATCCGGGAGGCAGAGAGAGGTGAATCTCTGTGAGTTCAAGGCCAGCCTGGTTTACAGAGTGAGTTCCAGGGCAGCCAGGGCTACAGGGAGACCCTGGCTCAAAACGACCAGACCAAACCAAAGCAAACCAAACCAAACCAACCAACCAACCAACAAAAAAACCTTGAGATTAACTTAACCAAGGAAGTAAAAGGCAAAAGATTTTGTATAATAAAAATGTTTTTAAAATGTTGAAAGAAATGAAAGACAAGATGATGCTGATTCAATGTGATCTTGATCAATTTCATTGATACATTTTGCAGAAACAGAAATGCCCATCCTAAAACTGATTGGTAATCTTAAGGGAGTCCAACGTTCAAAACAATCTTGAAAGAGAGCAAAACTTGATTTTATGGTTTGAATCTGAAGTGTCCCACCCCACCCAAGTTCATGTTTCTTTTCTTCTTTTCTTTTCTTTTCTTTTCGTTTTTTGGTCTTTTCAAGACAGGGTCTCCCTGTAGACCAGGCTGGCCTTGAGCTCACAAAGATCCGCCTGCTTCTGCCTCCCAAGTGCTAGGACTAAAGGCGTGCGCCACCACGCCTGGCTCATGTTTCTATTCTTGTTCCTAGCCAAGGACACTGTTGTGGGGAGGAGGGCTGAACTTTTAGGTGGTTGAGTCTGGTGGATGGAAGTAGGTGGGGGGGGGCACTTTCTGGTCTGCTGTGATGTGAGGAGCCTTGGCCACATGGTGCTGCCACCTTGTACTCTACCACCCCTTCCTTCTGTGATGGACTGAGATGTTCTGAAACTGTGAAGCACAGTCAATGTTTCCTCTGCAAAGCTGCTTCTGTCAGGCATTTTGTCACAATGATGCAAAAGTAACCAATACTGCGATGAGTCACAGCCCTTGATTCTACAACTTATTAAAATGTTACAGTAGTAAAAAATAAATGTGCGTTATTAACAAACAGACAGACACAGGACCTAGGAACCAGAAGAGATAGTAGAAATAAACACTTGCATCATGACCAAATCATTTTGTCAGCCATGCCAAGTCCATTCAATAAGCAAACAGTAGTCTTTTTTAAACAAAGTGTTGAAAAACTGCACAGCCACATGCAGAAGAATGAAGGTGAATCTTTACCTCACACCACATACAAAACTTAACTCAAAGTAAACACAAGTTTAAACAAAAGGCTCACGATTCTAACACTCAGTGTAAATCATAGTGGGAAATCGCCATCAAAGGCTATAAGACAATATCAAGAAATAAAACAGCAACCCACGAAATGGGAGAACATATTTGCAAATCATTTAGCTAACAAGGAATTAATACTCAGAATATATAAAGAAGCCCTAAAACTAAGCAATAATGACAAATAATCCAATTTTAAAATGGGCAAAGACGGCTTATTAGCAGTGCATAAATATACATTTATGTTTGGAGGTTCTGGATTTGATCCCCAGCCCCACAAACAAATGGACAGAGAACTTTAATAGACATTTATCCAAAGGAGATACATATAAATCTAATCAACACATGAAAACATGCTCAATATTACTAGTAATGGAGGAACTATGAATCAAAATAACAGCAATATACATCAAAACTTTCATTAGGACTCTCTCTGAAGTGTGTGTGTGTGTGTGTGTGTGTGTGTGTGTGTGTGTCTGTCTGTCTGTCTGGTAAGTGAATATGCTTGGACATGTGTGGACCAGGGGTCAATGTTGGGTGTCTCCTTTTTTGAGATACAGTTTTTCTTTTTCTATTTTCTTTATTATTTTTCTTTTATATGCATGAGTGTATTGTCTGCATGTGTGTAAGTGCACCTGTGTCATGTGATGCCTACAGAGGTCAGAAGAGAGTGTCAGATTCCCCTGGAACTGGAGTTATAAAAGCTTGTTAGCCACCATGTGGGGGCTGGGAATCGAACCCAGGTCCTTTGCAAGAGTAGCTAATGCTCTGGACCACCGAGTCAGTTTTCCAGTCCTGGGACATGGTTTCCACTGAACTTGGAGCTCACCTATACTAGAGGGGCCGACCATTGAATCCCAGGATGCAATGTCTTCACCACTTCAGTGCTGGGATTAGAGTCGTGTGCCACCACACCCAGCTTTTCACCCTGGTGCACAGAAACGCTGTATCCACCGAGCCAGCTCCCAGACCCTTTTCTAGTTTTTGTGGGTAGACAACAGAGCTTTGCCCATTCTGTTTATTCAGATGTTGTACTTGGCTTTCCAAGTAGACATACCCTGGGCATTTTCCACAGGGCTTTCCCAGACCAGGAACACACTCTGGGCATTTGATGGCAATTACCTTGATGTTCAGTGGAGTTACTTGTCACTCAACCAACAGCTTCTTTTGACCGTGTCACAGCATGTTGTGAAAAGACCAAGTACGGGTTGGAGGTGCCTTTGGCTGGAGGCCCTTCGGTCTCTGGGGACAGAGTGCTAGCACCCATCATCAACAGTCAATCACTTTATCCTCAGAGTACAAACCCAGAGGTGACAGAGATGTCACCCGGTGTCCTCACCTGGATAGATCCTGAAGAATCCAGTTGAACTGCCAAAATACTGCCAGGTTAGCGTCGGGTCTCTCTGGAAATTCTTCACAAACACGGGGTTTAGGGCCTCAGACATGTAAACTCCATTTAAAATATCTGGGTCTGGGAGAGAGATGACAGAAGGGACTTCAGGGGGAATGCAGTTAGAAGCACGTGCCTCAGATTTCACATGTAGTACACACGAACGACTCCCCCACCCGTGACTCCCTTCAGAGCTGCACCCGGCCTCACAGGGCCTAGAAACTCTGCCTTCTCTCCCAGCCCACATGTTGTGGTTTGGACAGAGCCTGTGTGTGTCCCCTGGGCTCAAGTTTGGAAGCCCAGTCCTTAGTTGGCCATATGGAAGGTGACAGAATGTGTATGGTGGCGGGGGGCTGATTGTCCATGGTGGGCACTGCCATGGGGCTGTTTTGGGGAGTTCTATGGGACTCTGGTGAGTTCCCTGAGAGGCTTCCTGCTTCCCTTCAAGAGTGATGGTGCACTCTTGCACAGGCCTGCAGCAGATCACCCTCCGCCACGGTGGGATGTAGGCAGGACCCTCCCGGAAGCCGTTGCTGGCTGGATTCTCAGCCTCTTGAACTTTGAGCTAGGGAAACCTCTCTTCTTTGTGTTCCTCTGCCTCAGGTATTCTGTCATATCAACAGAAAATAGCATATTCCATGCTTGTGTGGAATAATTTATTTCCTCATTGCACCAAGGGAGAAGCAGCTTATACTTTGCAGTGTTTGGGGAAATGGAGGCAAAATCCTTCAAAACTTTCAGGTAACCCCCAACCCCCCGCCACCCGCTGGTCTGTGCACTGGCGAGGGCCCAGCTACCTTTGTTGTACACGTTGGTGGGCAGCTGCACACTGCTCATGGACACGTTCACTCTCAGGTTGCTGAAGTGCGCGTCAGATTCTAGAACAAACTCGGCCCCGAGCTCCACGTAGTTGCCTTTCTGGTCTTTCTCGTTGATCAGGACTGAGTTATAGTAGTCAAACTGAGGAGAGAGGAAGCAGGCCTGGCAGAGCAGCCCAGTCATGGGGTGAGAAGGGGAGGGAGGCGCCTCAGAGGACGTGGACAGGAGGCTGGGCTGGGTGGACTGGTGCTTAGTGGAGACGTCACACTGGGTGGAGAACACAGGTAAAGGATGTGTGTGGGGGGCAATGACGTGACGGCAACATCGAGATAGTTGAAGCAGGGGGCTCATTGGCTCACTGGGCCCAAATTGGCTGGATCATTGCTTTGATTCTCCACTTAGTAAGCTAAGTGTGTGTGGGCACAGCCTGAGTTGGAGACAGAGACAGACAGACAGACAGACAGACAGACTCAGGTTCCACATAGAGCGCAAAGGCCTGTCAGCGTGGTCAGTTTCTTTTAGGTGCTGAGGGCCATAGAAGCCCAGATAGTGTGAGGAAGCCTCTGGGGCCTGGCCCTTCAAGAGGACTGGTCTCTCTCTCTCTCTCTCTCTCTCTCTCTCTCTCTCTCTCTCTCTCGTCTTTTTGAGACAGGGTCTCCCTGTAGCCTCTGGCTGTCCCAGAACTCACTCTGTAGACCAGGCTGGCCTTGAATTCACAGAGATCCGCCTGCCTCTGCCTCCTGAGTGCTAGGAGACCTGCTCTATCTCTTACACGCAGGGCAGGAGGCTGGCTACTCAAGGGGCCACCCCGATGCTCTTCCCCAGTCCGTCCACACTGCAGGACTCATAACTAGAATCTCCTCAGAGCTATGGCCATGACCCCCAGCTCCATCTTCCCACCCTCTGGCCAGCATCAGCTCAGCGGTATCTCTCCTTAACTGGAGCCCCTTCACACTCAGCTACTCTATTTTGCTGTCTTTTGGGTGCAGAGGGCTTACCTCCACCGTGCATTTACTCAACCGGTGCATTTTAATTTCTGTGTTTGCCATCTCTCAGCCCAGAGTCCCTTTTCGTCCCTTCCCTGGGGCCCAGCCGTACCCCGCCTCCATCTCCATCCGCTCTCTCTCATGTGCCTTCTAATGCTCACCTGCTCAGCTGGTCCATCCATAGGTTTGTCCTAAAGCTTCTCTGAGAGTTCTCGCTCTGTGCCACTCGAGGCTGCGAGAATGCCTTACTGACAAGGCCAAGTACTTCCTGGCCACAGGATGAGCGACTGCTGCTCTGTTCCTCCTACAGTGAGGACTCATACTGCCCTGGATGGTGGGGCGGAGCTGGCCAGCCTCCCTAGAAGCTGCCCCCATAAGGACTCACCACCAGAGACGCATTGAACTCATGCTTCAGGTCAGCCTCCTCCGCAGCCTCCACCAGCCTCTGAGGAAGGGGGTACAAAGGGATGGCAGAGTCACCAGCAGGTGCCCTCCTGTGCCGCCCAAGGCCAGGATCCCTGCTCTCTTCTCCTCTCTTCAATCCTCTGCTCCCTCCCCCTACACTTTCCATCCTTCTTGATCCCTAGGTGTGCTGAGGTTCTTTCATGGAAAGGCAGTGTGCTCAGGTGAATGCCCTGGCTGGGCGAGGTAGGGATGGAGGTAGGTGTCCCTTCCCTTGTGTGAATGTTCATCCTGATGCCTGTGGTGCCCGGCTAGTCTAACATGGTCCCCACTTCACCCGTCCAGGAGAAGACCGTCTGCCATCAGTGTGTGGCACCTTAACAGCCTCCACTTTCCTCTGCAGCATGGTCTCCATGTCCTCGGAGAACTTCTTCACTAGCTCCAAGCCGTCCACCTCCATGATCTTCAGACTGGGCTCTGCATCCTTGTACTTCTAGGTGGGGTAAAACGGTAGAGCTGGGACCTCAGGCTGTCCGCCTCTGAGCGCAGCAGGGAGCACACTCTCTCCCTTGGGGGAAGGATATTCCCCATGACTTCCCAATCCATGTCTCGACTGGCTCTCTTCAGGTGTCCCCCCACCTTTGCTCAGACTACAGACACATGGCTGTCACTATCATCAGCAAGAGTTGACTTGACACTCAGGCAGCGATTGGACTTGATCCCAGTCAGACCCAGGAGGCTGTGCAGCCTGGACATGGAGATTGGGTCCCAGCAGCCCTGTCCTTGCTCTCGATAGATCCGAAGCTTCCTTGACATGCTGGGAAGGTGTCTGAGAAGCCCCTCAGCACCGTTTCACATCCACCCAGCATGGCCTACATTTGGGGGCTCTGATTCCTCCCGAGGGACCCGGCTCAGCAGCTCTAGAAGGAAGTCCCACTGGTGGGCCCAGGGAGAGCCTGGGAACTGGCTTTAAATTCCCGTGTGGGGAGCAACACCCCACACTGAGTGTGACTCCCACAGTGCCTCCTCTTTCTTCTTCATGGGAACCCACGTCACCCCTTTCTCGCCTACCTGATAAACTTCTTGCAGATCTAAGTCCTCCTGTCTCTGGCCTCCTAAGGACCAGAACTGACGCAGTGCTTTGACCCCACAGTCCCCACTGGCTTGCTCTGGGAGTGGAGCCTCCCTCTCCCTGGGTCTCAGCCGCCCCATCTGAATGTGAGAGACTTAACACAGATGGTCCCCCCTCCGCCTCAGCTCTGAGTTGGGGGTCCTGCTCTTCTGTAGGGAGAGGCCAGCCAGCCACGCAGTAGCTACCTGGAAAGAGTCACTGACCTTCTGCAATAAGGGGGCTCCAGAGTATCTGGTCACCGTGTCGTACAGGTTCCTGCCAAAGGTGTCAGCCCACAACTTCACTCTGAGGGCAGGAAAGTCCGTGTTAACATTCCTTCTGCCAGGGCTCAGTGGGTGGAGCAGGCTAGGTTGGTGGCAGGTGGGGGGTGGGGGCGTGGGGTCCAGGAACTTACTTCTACCCTAGAAGGCCCTGAGATCCTATCACCCCAAGGAAGCATCCTGGAACCCATCGGACACTCAGGTCCTATCTGGGTCCCATAGCCAGAGAAGGTGTGGCCCCTCTAGAGCCATTTCCAGGGAGGCATGATCCAGGTGCAGCATTTCCTGACTGCATGCCAGGCCCGGTGGCCACGCCCTGTCAGGGACACCACTTTGTGTACACGGCTTGGTGGAGGGAAGGCTTCCAAGAGGAGGTGAGATCTGAGTTCAGCATCTTGAGTGTGGTAGAGGTTAGCCCAGTAAAGAGATTCGCAGGGGAATTTTAGTTAGAGAATACATTTTTAGGTAGTGAGCTTAGAAGAATGAAAAATGTCTTCCAAGGTCTCCAGCTCAGTCTGTTGACCATAGTGGTATTACCCAATAAAGCTGAGAGGGTCAGGAAGGCGGGCGGGCAAGTCAGGGTGAGAGGAAGGTAAGCACTTTATTTGGGGCATGTTGATGTGAGCTTCCTATTACAAGGCTCTGGGTACCGATGGGCACACCGCACAACTTGAGGTTCGGGTAACTTGCTACAAACTTGGACTTAAAGCGCCCATCATGTTCGGTGAGTGTGCACCAATCAGATGTTGAGCAGGGCGGGTGTCATTAAGACATGAACAGCACTGAGCTGCTGAGGGCAAATGGACCCTTGTCGAGGAATGTGTGTGGCATGAGTTGATCTGTAACGATGCCACAGGGGCGGCAGCAACTTCAGAGCCACACAAAAGGCGAGGCAGAGAAATAACTCAGGAGCCCAAGAGAAGCCAGTCACTGGGTTCTGGGAGTATGGTGGGGGTCTGCGAGAAAAAGGGAGGACTGGCCACATAGAGGCACTTGGTGCCCTTGTGTAGGGAGCAGGTAGGTGGCTGCTGTTGAGTGCTGAGTGAGTGGAGGACGCGGGGGACTTGGTCAGAGAGGAGGAGGGTGGGCCAGAGTGGCTGAACTCCGCCTCCTGGGGTGGGAGATGGCAGCAGGGCTGTGTGGAAACAGCCATGACAGGCTGCCCTCGAGGATTCCGTGTGCACGCCGCCCTGGACAGCAGCCATGTTTTCTTGGCCCCCTGCCGTTCCTAGAGCTTGCCTTCCGAGCTTCAGGGTGTTCAGCGTGTGCAGGGCTGCAGGGGCTGTCCAGGAGGCCAGGCTGGCTCAGCAGCACAGATCCCAACACTGTCATCTCCTGGCCTGCCTGCTTGGGGACTCTTCTGATTCCTCCCAGTTAACTAGGCATGGTATCACTTCTCTTTCTTGAGCTTCTGCCTAGGCAGAGGGCATCATTGAGTGCTGACTGCCCATCAGAGCAGGGAAGGGTCGCCCAGCGCGATGGACACTGACTCTGCCCAAAATCACTGTTCTCAGAGCAAATGAAAACACTGCCCACACGGGCCCTGTCCTGCCTCGGATGTGGTGACTAGACTGCGCTGAGCAGCTTCAGCTTAGAATACTGTGCTTTCTTCAGTATTGGAAATGTCTGAGACTGAGAAACAAGCACCCCAGAGAGATTACCTAGTAATTTATACCAGGGTATAAATGATTGGTGTCAATTCTTTCCAAACACTGGTCTTAGTAGTGTGTAGAGTAAAGGCCTTGAAGGAGGCAGAAAGGCAAAGAAAGAAAGAAAGAATGAGGCCGTGGAAACCCACCTTACCCTAGTTCCTGGAGAAGCCCCTGTCTGCAGGAGCCATCCTGCCTGCCCAGTTACAACTGCTTTACATTTTCTGAGAGGGGTCCGCTGGGGAGTTACAAGGGGTGCTACCAGAGCCACTGAAACTGTGTCCTTGGTCCTGTCCTGTAATTATCCTGAAAAGACCCTCCCCAGGCTAGATGTCTGCCCTTGTCTAGCTCTGGTATCAGCTGGGCAAGGCCAGGTGAATTCAGCAAGAATCTGAGGACAGGAGGCAGGGGAGAAGGGGGCTTTCAGAGAGGAGGAGAGGTGGGTGTGGGCAGAGCAGTGGCCAGTGGGAGGGGCCGCAGGAAGGCCTTCAGGGTAGGGGAATTTGAGGCTCACGCTTCCAGAGGAATGCTGGTCTGGCCCCTCGTGACGGGCAGGGAGGCGTTGGCCAGCAGCAGCCACAGGATGATGGGCATCTTTGGCAGGAAGGTCCAGGCTGCTGGCCGTCGTCCATGGGGACCCTGGCTGTGGCTGAAGGAGGAAGCTGGAGGTTCTGGCATGGCGCTCTCGCTGGGCCAGGGGGATGGTCAGAGCTCCAGCCCCTGAGTGTGCTGGCCTGCCACCCAGGGCGTTGTGCCTGCTGTGCCGGTCGGCCTCAAACGAACGGCTGCCTGTGGCTGTCGCTAGTAAAGAGCAGCCCCAGGTGGGCAGTGGCCGCGGAGTTGGCTGTCCAGTGGGAGAGGCTGGGACCAAACACCCTCTCTAATCCATCGGCTTCTCCTCTAATCCCTGCCTGATGCCAAGGGGGGGGGGGCTGGCACAGGAGAGCAGTGACCTCAGCAGGATTGCCCTGATTCCAGCTCTGTGCAGCGCGACCAGCCATGTCCTTCTGCTCCAAGGAGTCCAACCCGTACCCCAGAGCAGCCCCTCGATGCACCACATTGAGGACGCTGTGTCCTGCCTGCTGAGCTTGTTTCGAGCTGTGCTGGGATCAGACCCTAAAGGGTCTCATTAACCCCCTGAGCATCCCTGGGAGGCCGTGGCCAGCTCACTTTGGGGGCCTGGGCTCCGGAGGCACCCAGAGGGCGGGAGGTGGTGTGGCTCATGTCTCCAGACCTGGAGCTTTGGGGTCAGCCAGTCGAGGCAGGCAAACACATGGAATAGCTTAGCAACCTGGAGCTCTGTTTGACCTGGGATATGCACACATCCCTCTCCAAACAGTACATCTAGAAGCCTATTAGCAACCTGGAACACCTATTAACAACACTACTGTATCAGGCTGTGTTGCATATCTGCTTTAAACAATAGAAATAAATGACTCCCCTTACCAACATTCTGTTTCTATTCAGAAGACCCTGGAACACATTCTGAAATCCAGAGAGCTGGATCAATCTGGTTCAGTGTATGTGGAAGAAAGCCAACTGTGTCCTCTGAGTGAACTTTAGGGGGAGTCCCCTCCTTACCATCTGATGCATATGCGTGGTTGGGTGTGCATGATTAAAATCAGATTCATCATGGGAAGGGACAGGAACACTGAACAAAAGCTTATGTAATCCAAGCCCATCAATCAAATTAGACAGCAGGAAGCCCAGGACTGGGCTGCTGGCATCTGGCAAGGGTCTGTGCTGCCTCATTCATGTGGCAGGGAGCAGAAAGGCAGGCAAGGCACCCAGAAGGGACAACAGAAGAGGTGAAAGGCAACACCCACACTCCATCACCACCCCAAGACTGCCATATATCCTACTGACTCCATCCCTACTAACCAAACTCCTTCTCTTGAGCCCCTTTAGGAAAGGAAAGCTGGGGTCCTGGAGAGATGGCTCAGCAGTTAAGAGCACCGGCTACTCTTGCAGAGGACCCAGGCTCAGTTCCCAACACCCATATGGTGGCTTACAATGGTCCAGGACTCCAGTTTTAGGGGGATACAATACCCTTTTCTGGCAATGCTGGGGATCGAACCCGGGCCCTCTGCAAGAGCAGTCAATGCTCTTAACCGATAGGCCATCTCTCTGGCCCCTATTTATTATTTTTATTTTGGCTTACATGTGTGTAAGTGCACCGGTGTAATGCAACATCCGAGGAGGTCAGAAGAGGTGTCGGAGCCCCTGGACCTGGAGTTACGGATGGTTGTCAGCCACCATGTGGATGCTGGGAATTGAACCCGGGTCCTCTGCAAGAGCAGCCAGTGCTCTTAACTGATGAGCCATCTCTCCAGGCCCCCTTTTTGCATTCTGAATAAGATGCCAAGAACTTGAAAACACTTGGCTCAGACTCCAAGCAACAGTCACACGATCACAGGTCATAACCCCACGCCCCCTCACTCCTCGTGGCTCTCCTGAGGGACAGGTTTACAGGGACGCTGACCTTCACAACAACGTGCAAACCGCTACTGCCATCCGCTTGTTCATCTTTTCAGAGCAGAAACAATATCTCAGGCTGGAATGTAGTGGCTACTCGGATGAGTTTTTTTTTTTTTTAATTTTTATGTGTGTGAATGTACTGTCTGCATGTTGGTCTGTGCACCGTGTCGTGCAATGCCACAGAGGTCAGAACAGGGTGTCGGATTCCCCTGGAACTGGAGTTAAGGACAGTTCTCAGCCACTATGTGGGTGCTGGGGATCAAACCCAGGTCTTCTGCAAGAGCAGTTGGTGCTCTTAAGCACTAGGCCATCTCTCCAGGCCCTCAGGGGCTTGTCCTTGATCCAAGGACAACTAAAGCTCTACCAAGCAGACAAATGTTCTCCACTCCCCACATGGAAGTCACAGTCCACTTTGCCTTGGTTTGGGCTGTCTCCTTTTAGTGAGGATGGGGTATTCACCCTCTTATTTACGTAGCATCCTCAAGATTTCACACATTTTAAATGTCGGATGCTTTCTCTTCAAGCCCGTCCTCCACGTGAGTACATTTGCCTATCCATCCCTCAGTGAATGTTTGTTCTCTGTTTTTTCCTTGCATGAGGCCTGTCCCTTTCCGCTGGGGGTCTTCTGCTTCTTCCATGGGCGCAGGGCCGTCTGCCATGCATAGGGAGTCCCCAGCAGGAGCCTGGAAAGTGGCCGACATAGTCGTCCCTCCAGCTCGCAGCCCCCAGCCCCGTGCTGGCTTTGGGGAGGCTATCTTCCTTTGCTTCCCTGTCCATTGCTGTCTTTCCCCTGACCTGGAGGTACTTTCCCGTGCCTGCTTCTGGACTCTGGTCACTACTGAGTCCCCCTGCTGCTTGGCCTTCACCCAACCTTGCCAAGGACTCTTGTTAGCCAACTGGGCTTGAGCTGTCCCATTATGGGGTCTCTTTGCTTCCTGTGGCCCCTGTCTGCTGCTCTCCTTGCCTCGGGCCCCAGCCCTTATCAGCCTGTAGTTTAATAACTGAGGCACTCTTTGAAAATGTTAAGACCCTGGTCTCCTCTGCTCAGAAAACCCTGTGCCTGACTTAAGGAGCCAAAAAATTGGGGCTGGAGAGATGGCCTAGCGGTTAAGAGCGCCGACCGCTCTTGCAGAGGACCCGGGTTCGGTCCCCAGCACCCACATGGCGGCCGAGAGCCGTCTGGAACTCCGGTTCCGGGAGGGTTCCAGTTCCAGGGGAATCCGACACCCTCTTCTGACCTCCGCGGCGTTGCACGGCACCGGTGCACAGACTTGCATGTAGACAGTACATTCATACACATACAGAAATAAATAAAAATTAATAAAAAAATGTAATAAAAGGAGCCAAAAAATTTAAGGGTGGGTTACAAGGTCCCTCACCTGCTGGGCCTGTCTTCTCTGCCTCCCACCCTGGCCCCACCTCCCTCCTGTCCCTGCTTCTGCATATTGGTGTGGTCCGACCAGGACCTGCATCTTGGAGCTTGCTGTCCCTTCGTGCCTCTGTCTGCCTTCCTTCCCTCCCCTCTCAAGTCTCCCTCACTTGGGTCAAATGTCGCTTAGATGCCTGGGGTCTCCTACTTTGCTTTCTGTTGCTATGACAGCATGCCTGAGACTGGGTATCTATATAAAACAGCTTATGTCTATACATGGCCCAGTCCTGGAGGCAGGAAGCTCAAGAGCAGGACGTTGGCATCTGGTGGGGTATGTGTGTGTGTGCTGGTTCACTGTGCAGGGAGCAGAAAGGCAGGCAGGGGACACAGAAGAGACATGAGAGGTGACTTTGCCAGGTGACTGACAGTCACCATTCCAAGATTGTTATATGCCTCTACCCCCAGAGGCAAGTCCCTCCCACCAAACCCCCTCCCCCTACCATAGATGTTCAGACCATAGCTGAGTCACTCTGGGCCAGGGACTTGCAACCTGTTTAATGTTAGCAACTGTGTATGGAGGGGTGGGCAGGGCACAGGGCGGCTTCAGGACCACAGTGCCAGAGGCAGCAGGGAGCTGATGCCTGATGAAGGAAGAAGAAAGGAAGGGAAAGCCACTGGATCCTGAAGAGCTGGGCGCTGGGAAGGACTGCGGCCTCTGGTCCAGGGATGGTGACACCCATCCTGGATAGAACAGGAGGAATGAAAGCTGGGGTTTGGGGTTTGGGTCTGGAGAGTCCCCACGGCTCTCGTTGTGTGAAGTCTAAGGTCTTCAGCTGCGGGGCTGGGCAGTGGTGGTCCGTGGTGGCTTGGAGCCTACTGGAAGGAAGTTAGGTCACTGGGGCATGCCTGGAGGGGGCTCTGGGGAGATCTCTCTCTCTCTCTCTCTCTCCTCTCTGTCTCGTTTTGTTTCCTGGCTGCTGCAAGGTGAGCAGGTGGTCTCTATCACATATTCCCTTCATGATATGATGAGCTTCCACAGGCCCCAAACCACAGCCAAGCACCCAGGGCTGAATGGAGAGCTGGCACCCCCCCCCCCCCCCGCACACTCTCCGCCTGTCCTCTGACTCAGGCTGGGGACCTCCCCCTGTCACACTCAGGAACCTTTGCTGCGTCACCGTGGCAGCCATCCTCTCCCCCGAAGGGCACATAGGGAGGAACAGGTGGAAGTTTCTAGCAATGAGAACTTTACTCAAAAGTCCTGGTCATGACAAGAAGGTCCTTAAGATCACCTGTGGTAATGGTGTTCGGCTTAGCGACAGTACCCATGGAACCGTACACTATAACACTATGAACTTTACAGTATGTGAATTAATCTTCAAAAGTATTTTTAAGGTCACATTTTCTAAATTTCGTTTTTCTTTCTTTTTTCTTTTTTCTTTCTTTTTTTCAAATTTTTATTTTATTATTTTTTAAATTTTTATTTATTTTTGTATGTGTATGAGTGTGCTGTCTGCATGTAGGTTTGTGCACCCGTGCCGTGCGTGCAATGCCACGGAGGTCAGAAGAGGATCTTGGATTCCCCTGGAACTGGAGTTAGAGACAGTTCTCAGCCGCCATGTGGGTGCTGGGGATCGAACCTGGGTCCTCTGCAAGAGCAGTTGGTGTTCTTAACCGCTAGGCTATCCAGCCCTTATTATATTATTTTTATGTGTATGAGTGTACTGTCTGCATGTAGGTTGGTGCGCCCATGTAGTGCAATGCCAAGGAGGTCATAAGAGGGTGTCAGATTCCCCTGGAACTGGAGTCAAAGATGGTTCTTAGCTGCCATGTGAGTGCTAGGGATCAAACCCAGGTCTTCTGCAAGAGCAGTCGGTGCTCTTAACCATTGAGCCATCTCTCCAGCCCCCTCGTTTTTATTTTTTTGGGGGCCAGGTCTCCTAGTCACAGCCTGCCTGGGACTTACCATGGTAGCACACACCTTTAATCCCAACTCTCAGGAGACAGAGGCAGGCAGATATCTGTGAAACTGAGGCCAGCCTGGTCTACATAGAGAGTATGTGTATGAGTGTTTTGCCTGCATGTATGTAAGTGCGCCATGTGCATGCAATGCCCAGGGAGGCCAGAGGGCATCAGATCCCTGGAAGTGGAGTTACAGATGGTTGTTAGTTGCTATGTGGGTGCTAGAAACCAAAGCTAGGTCCTCTGGAAGAGCAACCAGTGCTCTTAACAACTGAGCAATCTCTCCAGTTGCTTAAAGTCCCATTTTTGATGTGTGAGAACTTCCCTGGCCTTGAGATCCAACATGGTACCCAGTCGTCATGTGTGAGAAGTTCCCTGGCCTTGAGATCCAACATGGTACCCAGTCGTCATGTTTGGCATTCTTCCAAACAGTATCAGCAGAAGCAGGTACGTAGGTGGGGAAGGGCCTTCCCTGGCTTTGGTTGGAGGTCATGGTAAGCTTCAGGTCAGTCCTGGGTGCCCTAGGCTCCTGACTCAGGCCGGAGCCCTCTGTAGTGGAGTCGGTCCTGTCCTTCCATTGGTGGAGTGATGGGTGGCTCATCTCCTTCCAGAGAGATGTCACAGAGACTACAACACAGCAGATTTGCACAGATCAAAGGTCAAGTGTCCATCCTGGGTACACGTGGACAATGAGGAGTCTGAGCGTTAGAGCGTGGTAGCTGGAATGTTGGGCGTATATGTGTTCCAGATTTCAGAGGGTTTTTCTTCTTCAGTTTGGATATATTTGCAGAGGCTTTGTTGGTTGAGTGACCCTAATCAGGGATTTGAATTCTCAGATGATCGGATCTGAACTATCATTTTGAGTTCGTCTTTCAGGCAAGATTCGGCCTGCTTTTTCTTGGTTTGTTTGCTTGCTTTGTTTTTGTTTTGAGACAGGGTCTCCTGCCTCCCAGGCTGGCTTTGAACTCACTACATAACCTGGGGTGACCTTAAATTTCTGATCTTCCTGTCTCTACTTCTCAAGGGCTGGGATTTCAGACCTGTTCCACCATGCCTGGTTTATGACATTTGATGTTAAAAAGGCAGGGAATTGGGGACTGGCTTGCTGCCCTTGCAGAGGACCAGAATTCAGTTTTCAGCACTCACAGAGGCCAACTCATGACTGCCCGAGGACACATGCATACATATGTCCATGCTAACATGTACGCACATACATATGTCTATACTAACATGTGCACACATACACAATAAATAATTTTTTGGAGCCAGGCATGGTGGTGCATGCCTTTAATCCTAGCACTTGGGAGGCAGAGGCAGGCGGATCTTTGTGAGTTCAAGGCCAGCCTGGTCTACAATGTGAGTCCCAGGACAGCTGGAGCTACAGGGAGACCCTGTCTTAAAAAGACCAAAAAAATTAATTTTTTGATTTATTATTTTACATGTATGCCTGCATGTATGTAGTGCACTAGTGTTGTACAATGCCCACAAAGAACAGAAGAGGGCGTTGGTTTCCCTGGAACTGGAGTTACAGACGGTTGTTAGTCACCATGTGTGTGCTGGGATTCAAACCTGAGTCTTCTGCAAGAGCAGCCAGTGCTCTTAACTACTGAGCCATCTCTCCACGAAATAATTTTTTTTATTATTAACTTTTATTTATTTCTGTATGTGTATGAATGTACTGTCTGCATGCAAGTCTGTGCACCCGTGTCGTGCAATGCCGCGGAGGTCAGAAGCGGGCGTCGGATTCCCCTGGAACTGGAGTTCTCCTGGAATTGGAGTTTCAGACGGTTCTCGGCCGCCATGTGGGTGCTGGGGATCGAACCCGGGTCTTCTGCAAGAGCGGTCTGCGCTCTTAACCACTAGGCCATCTCTCCAGCCCCGAAATAATTTTTTTAAAGGCAGGAAGTCCCATGGTCAGCAGGGTCCTCTCTCATTGCCGATATGCTCACAACAGTGGCTCAGTACAGACCAAACTCTACCACCCCGTGCTGGAAGCAGGCCTCACTGGGACATTACCTGCATAACGTCCCCGGGGTGGAGCAGGTGACCCTGGTCAGCCTTTCTCCTGCAATAACACAATTGGTGACTTAGGTGACAATGGTGTTGCTGGGCCTGATGTGCCCCAAAGCATGCTGAACTACAGCTAGAATTGGCCCAACCCGAGGTGTATTCCTCTGAGCAAAGCCTGTCCACACTCCACGGAAGGTCTGGGTAGAGGGCTGTGTGGTGACTATATGTTGCCTCAAGTGCCGGGTCCTGGGCCACCGGCCTCTGGTCCTTTGGTCTCTCTCCTGCTGTTTCACGTTCCTTGGTCTCTCCCATCAGGGGCCACCACTGATCCATGAAGAAGCTCCTTGTACCTGTCTCTGCCACTGTCCTCTGGACCCCTGCCCCCTGCCCCTCAGCCCTCGCCACGCTCTCTACTCTTCCAGGACCCTCTTCATTTCCCAGATTCCTCGCTGCTGCCCTGCATCAGGCAGCTTTCTGTTGCTGACAAGATACCCACGATAATCGGCTGTTGCTTGTGGCTCATGGTTGTGTGGCCCCCTGTGGCTTTGGGCCTGAGGTAAGGCAGGACACACAGTACAGGAAACCTACTGATCTCAATGGCAGACAGGAAGTAGAGAAGAGGCCAGGGTCCCAGTGTCCCCTCCTGGGTATGCCTCAGCCATGATGTACTTTCTCCCACAAGACTCCAACTCCAAACGTTTCTGTCACCTTACAACAGACTGGAGACAAAGCCCTCAACATATGGTCTTGGAGGGTCGCTCCAGACCCACGCTACAACACCATATCCCTTGTAGCCCCCTTCCCTTCCTTCTTCCTTCCATTTATCTTTTCCTTTCTGCAGCCCTTTTGAGTACCTACTATGTGCAGGCTTGATGCCTGGTAAGATGATGATGGCAGTTCTTGCCTTGGAGAGATTTCAGGCTGCTGAGAAGAGGCTGGAGGGAGCAGTTAACTCTCCCTGGAGTCTCCGCTTCCCACAAGTCACTTGGTGTCCTTTTAAAAAAAATTATTTATTTTTTATGTGTATGAATGTACTGTCTGCATGTAGGTTTGTGCATCTGTGTCATGCAATGCCACGGAGGTCAGAAGAGGGTGTTGGATTCCTCTGGAACTGGAGTTAAGGACAGTTCTCAGCCGCCATGTGGGTGCTGGGGATTGAACCCCAGTCCTCTGCAAGAGCAGTTGGCGCTCTTAACCACTAGGCAATCTCTCCAGCCCCTTGGTGCCCTTTTGAAGGCAGACTGAACCACCCAGTAAGCTCAAGGACACCTCAAATGCCTGCTGTCCCACTATGTCCTTGGGATAGTAGATAGATTGCATAGCCCACTTGGGAGGTCAGTGCTAACTAAAGGTTGTTCTGAACATGCCTAGGGTGTGGAGGTGAGTGGAGTAGACATCAGGCAGGACTCTTGGCTGAAAGCAATGGAAAATCCCTGATGAGCCGGATTAAATAAGGATAACTGAACATCTTGTCAGAAGACTAGAGGTAGATGCTCCAAGAATTGGTGGGTTCAGTCAAAGATGTCAGCGAATATCATCACTGATATTCGGTCATCCTTGGTGGTCCAGAGGGTGGCTGCCGTCGTTCCAGGCACCATATACATGATAACGTCCTGATGGAAGAGACTGACTATAACCTCCTATGCCTCTCTTATTTAATCTCTGACAAACAACTACTGCAGAAGCCGTCCACCAGACTTCCACTCACGTGTCCTTGTCCCAGGCAGACAGCATTCTTGGCCCACGCTGGAGGTGGCCTGGAAACAGGACCACTGTGACCAGTTTGTAACAATGGCAATTCCCTCCTGGGGTGGCCTGGGGTCTACAACCCAAGTTATGTAGCCACAGAAGACTCCTGAAGACCTGGGTCTGCTATGGAGGGAGGGAAGGGGACAGCTGTGTGAGACCCACGCATCAGGGTGTGTATCAGGCTTCTTCTCTAGCTAGCGAGTGCCCTGCTTCATAGCCCTTCATATTCATAGGGATATAGCCAGTGATACCCCAGGCACAACCTACACGTGATGAGGAGGTGAAGAGTTAAAGAGGAGAAGCAGCAGGTGGTCCCTGGGCGGAGAATGCTCTTTCACACACCCTCAGGGACTTTCCCCAGCCCTGCATGGCCGCATGGCAGTGCAGTGCTGTCCCTAGCCTGAGGTCTCCTTCCGCTTTCCCTTCGACCCCACACATCCCTATAGCTCTCTAGCCCCACATGTCCTAAGGGTTCTCCCCAACTCCAGACATCCTTAAGATCTCTTCCCCGTCCCCATACACCCCTGCAGCCCTTCCCCTGACCTTACGAGTCCCTGTGGCCCTTCCGGACCCCACATGTCCCCACAGTCCTCTGCTCTCATTATTTCCAAGGCCTTCCCTCTGACTCGACACCCCGTCATGATCTTTCCCCTAAAGCCCCCACATCCCTGCAGCCTTTCCTGACCCCATGAGCCCATGGCTCAGTCCTGACTCCACAAGCCTCCATGGTGACCCTGTCCCAACATTCCTTCAGGTCTCTATGCACTCGGCCCCTCCTAGTCCTTTCTGTGTTTTCTGTTTCTCCTAGCTGTGTCTCGTGCATATTCATGTTTTACTCATGTCTTTTGCTGAGCATCTGCTTTGGTTTGGATCTTCAATGTCTGCTAAAGACCTGTATTTTATTATTTATTTATTTATTTATTTATTTATTTATTTATTTATTGTCTTTTTGAGACAGGGTCTCCCTTTAGTCCCAGCTGGCCTGGAGATTGCTATGTAGACCAAGCTGTCCTTGAACTCACAGAGATCCACCTGCCTTTGCCTCCCAAGTGTTCGGACTAAATGCATGCTCCACCACGTCTAGCCCAAGATGGTTCTTAGCCGCCATGTGGGTGCTGGGAATCGAACCTGGGTCCTCTGCAAGAGCAACCAATGCTCTTAACTGCTGAGCCATCTCACCAGCCCCTTATTTTTATTTTATATGTATAAGTGTATCGTCTGCATGTGGGTCAGTGCACCTGTGTTGTGCAAAGCCCAGAGAGGATCGAAGAGGGCATCGAATTGATTCCCCCTGGGACAGGAATTATATATGGATGGTTGTTAGCCGCCATGTGAGTGTTGGGAATCAAACTCAGGTCCTCTGTAAGAGCAGCCAGTGCTCTTAACCACTGAGCAATCCATCACTCAGCCCCAAGACTTGTACATTAAAAAGCTTGGTCACTAGTCTGTGGTGCCGCTTCTGGGCGGTGGAACCCTTAGGAGGTGGAGCCTGGGGGGAGGCCCCCTAGGTCTCTGTGAGCATGCTCTTGAAGGGACCCGCCTCTCTCTGCTTCTCTGTGGCAATGAAGTCACAGTTGCTCTCTGGCTTCTGTTCCCCACCACAGTGTCCTGCGTTGTCACAGCCATGACAGCCAACTGAGCAGGGGCTGAGATTTCTGTAGCCAATACCCCAATGCACCTTTCCTCTTCTGAGTTTGTTTTTTTGTGCAAAATAGCTTTATTTTTATCCAGGAACACTAGGAAAATGGAAATTGTTCTTCAGCCAAGTAAGTCTATGAATACTAAGTCTTAGAACTTCAAGTAAGAACTTGTGACTTGCAGGGCTGGAGAGACAGCCTAGTGGTTAAGAGCGCCGACTGCTCTTGCAGAGGACCTGGGTTCGATCCCCAGCACCCACATGGCGGCTGAGAACTGTCTGTAACTCCAATTCCAGGAGAACTCCAGTTCCAGGGGAATCTGACACCCTCTTCTGACCTCTGAGGCACTGCATGACATGGGTGCACAGACCTACATGCAGACAGTACATTCATACACATAGAAAATAAATAAATAAAATTAAAAAAAATATAAAAAAAAGAACTTGTGACTCGCTACCACAGGTGTCTTTTTGGAAGGCACGGGGGCAGCTTGCTGGGCCTGCTGGACCTCCTGGGCCTCCAGGGCCTCCAGGGCCTCCAGGACCTCCAGGACCTCCTGGGTCAGCTGGGCCTCCAGGGCCCGCTGGTTCTCCCGGGCCCACTGGACCTCCAGGGCCCGCTGGGCCTCCTGGATCTGCTCTTGATAAGGAATTTCCCGGGCCAAATCATCTTCATTCCTTTTCTGTTTAATCAGGTGAGCTTTAGCAAATTTTAATAGATGGCAGTCTTCAGCCTCAGAGGCTAAGGTAGACAGATTTTCCAGGACTTTAGTTAATTCTTTTTCCATTTCCAGAACAGACACCAGGCCTTCTGTGCCTGCTCCCCAGTTGTCAAATACAGGCCTCTGAGTATCTGGAACACGGATCCTACTCTTTCTTGCTGCTCTATATTTTAGGGTCTGTTTTGCCTGGAACCCCTTCGCCTGAGCCTGGTCTTGAATGAAGAATATACAAAGTGGCGTGTCTTGTGCTTCCTTTGCTTCTCTGAGATAGCAGGCCACGGACAAATAAGCAGCACTGATGATCATCTGGTGGCGTTCGACTTCGTTAAGAAGAGGGAAGCACTTCTCAGGAATGGGCTCCAAGTCCAGCTCTTCCTCGTCTTCCTTGTCTTCCTCATCTTCCTCGTCTTCCTCATCTTCCTCATCTTTCTTCCTCATCTTTCATCCCAAACTTAAATGCAAATTTAGCCATAATGTCTCTTTTGAGTTTTTATGTATGGTATTTGTCTCAGTAGCAGAAAGCTGACACATGCCCAACTCCTTCTTGACAGTGAACTATTTGCTTTATGGCTCTTGTGCTCATGGTGCCTAGATTAGTATGTGCACATAGTAGGTATTCAGTAAGCACTGAGTAAATGAAACCTGCTTGCTGACTGTGCTATGATAAAAATATGGTTTTTGAGTTTAGGTCTCAGCTCTAGTTCCTGGCACCAAACTCCTGGCAGAAAACCTTCGTAATTTCTTACAGGGTGGAGCACAGGAAGCCTCACTTATCCTGCCGTTGGACTCTGTTCTGAGGTGGGTCTCGTGAGGTACCATGGCCCCACGCAAGTTCCTGTGTGGATCTTTTGACGCAGTCGGCTTCTCTTGGCTGCGTTCAGGCCAGTCTCAGAAGGACAAGCTTGAAAGTTGCCCACTCCTTCCTCCGAACTGGGGCTGGAGATGGGACGAACCCTGTACGAATTCCCTGGGTGTGAGGTTTGGGGAACTCATGGACTGATATCAGTGGGTTAGGAGATTGGTGAGTCCTGAACTCTGGATGCTCCCACCCCAGTCAGGGTATCTCTGCCTTGAACTGTTCCCCCAAAACGTTGCCATATCTTTTCACAATAAGTCAGAAAGTATGTTTCTTTGAGGTCTGTTGCTCTTATTGAAAATTCTTGACCTTGAAGAAGGGGAGAATTGCCCCAATTTGTATTTGAGTTGCCTAGAGTGAGTCACTGAGAATCTATTCCTTAGAACTGGCATCTAAAGTGGCTAATTTTGTGGGCTGAACCCTACCCTGTGAGGTTGGCACTGACTCCAGGTCATTAGCGCCACCATCCCTGAATACGTCTGAATTCACACTCAAGTGGTTTACGACAATGAGTAGAATTGGTTGACGTGGGAATACCCCACAGGGGCGGGACCAGAAGTGGAATGTGCTGGAAGTGTTGAAAGTGGTGTGTTTGGTGGGGGAAAAAGAGTTTAATTTTCCTATGGGCTCCCCTGAAGAGTCCAAGGAAGACAGATTCCTGAGCCCCTGAAGGCAGCCCTCAAGAGATGGGGATCCTGGCTTCTCAGGGTCTGGGACCTCTCGTGCTGGCCAGTGGCTGGGAGCCGGTCTCCTGGGTTCCTGCACAGGTTCAGAAGTATTCTGCCAGGAGTCAGGGACACTTAAGAGAAATGCTGGGAAGGATGAGGCTAGGGTGGTAGATCATAGTAGCTGGGCTTCTGTATAAGCAACTGGGATGGTCTGTAGGGATGAAGGTTTTCAAGATGTCAAGGGTTGGCTGGGTGAGGGACCCTCCCGCCACCTCTATGTACAGTGGATGTGGGGAAGGGGACAAAGTCGCCAGGGAACCTATGTGTCTGGTCTGCGAGGAGCAGGTGGGCGTGTATCATGGAACACAGAGGCAAGGATGGTTGATTTAGATACATGGATGGTAACACAGACAGAAATGTAACATTTGGTGGGGAAAAAAAAAACACAGTCAGGTTCACAAAAGTGTTGGCAGAAATTAAAAACACAGGCAAAGATTTTTCATAATGCAAAAGTCACTAATAGAAAAACAATAATATATTTCACTAAAGTTAAGAGTATTTGTACTGTGTCAAGATATAGTTAAGAAGCAAAGAGGGGGCTGGAGAGATGGCTCAGCAGATAAGAGCACAGGGTTGCAGAGTACCTGGGGTCAGTGCCTAGCACCCACATGGCGGCTAACAACTGTCATAACTTCAGTTCCAGGGGATCTAATTCCTTCTTCTGGTCTTCAAGAGCATTGCACAACACAGGTGCACTTACATGTGTGCAGGCAAAACACTCATACATAAAGAAGTCAAAATAATCTTTAAGAAGGGCGCAAGAAGTCTAAGGAGAATAGTAGAGGGGAAGAAAGCATTTCTGTCCATAGCCAGGAAATGATTCATGTGAGAAAATATGAAGGACTAAAACCACCAGGGAAAAGCAAACAGCCCAGAGAAAACTGAGGAAGCATCTTTGTAAGCTCCTCTCACAAGATCATCCATGAACAGTCAGTATGTCCATCTTTAGGATGAGTGTAGATATGAGCTGTGCTCCAGCAGAATGGCTGTAATGATGAGGGGTGGGGATCTTGCTATGGTGTGGGAACGCAGCCATGGGAACTCATATTTGCTCGAGGAAGTGTCAAAAGGCCCAATAGGCAGCATCTTGGAGGTGGGGGAGGATCACCTGCAACCCTATGACCACCCTTGAGCATGTAACCTAAAGAAATGAGCTTAGATGTTCACCACACATTGTATGTAAAAAGTGCATTGTGTTATTCAGAAAAGTCAAGTATCTGGAAAAAAAATCCAAGCTCTATCAATAGGTCTAAGAATTCAAAGGCTTATACTTTATAATAATGCATATAAACATGGCAACGAGTAATGTCAGATAAGAAAGGGGATGGAGAGGTGGCTCAGCGGTGAACAACACCAGTTGCTCTTGCAGAGGACCTGGATTCAATTCCTGGCACCTACAAGGTAGCTAACAACCATCCTAACTCCAGTTTTAAGGGAATCTCATGCCCTCTTCTGACCTCCCCAGGCATAGCATGACATGGGTGCACTTACATACATACAGGTGATGCACTCATTCACAGAAAATAAAAATAATAAAATATTTTTGTCTTTTTAATTTTTTTTTTAAAGAAAGACTTGAAGCCTACATAAGTGCATTTATTTGAAATTCAAGACGGGAACTCCTGACAGTAGGATTCAGGAGAGTGGTGTCTCTGAGGTTAGTTTTGCTAAAGACCAACTACAAATGTGCTTCGTGTTCATCTGTGTGCTGGGCTAACCTACCCTCATAGATATATGTACACAGCCATTCATACAATGCACTGAATTGTTTATGTAGGATTCTGCATGCTTTACTACTGCATATGTGTTCCACCTCAATAAACACCATGCACATGAAACTGGACATTTTGTGAAAATACCTACAAACAAAAAGGAACACACAGTGAAACTGAAGAGAATAGTTATGTGGGCTTGCTGAGGGTTGGGAGGAGTATAGACATAAAGGAGAAGAAATAACAAAAATTGGAAAGAATCCTTGTCCAAACAAT
Source organism: Rhizomys pruinosus (assembly GCA_009823505.1). Taxonomy (NCBI): domain Eukaryota; kingdom Metazoa; phylum Chordata; class Mammalia; order Rodentia; family Spalacidae; genus Rhizomys; species Rhizomys pruinosus. The sequence continues at coordinate 513,923 of VZQC01010960.1, read as the reverse complement.
GATGAAAGATTACAGAAACTAAGGAGAATACTTAAATATTTTTGTGTGTCAGGGGTGGGTGCATGGGGACAGTTTAGAGCAATAACACCAGGATGAAGGTGTTAGTACAGGGCATTAGAGACTTGAACTGGGTATACCCCCAGGGAATCGTAGGGACCGTGAGATCCACATGGTGTCTCCTCATCTTTGGTCCATGTATTAGTCGACTTCATGCCACTATCAAGAAATAACTGACACAGACAACTAAGGAACTGAAGAAGTTTCTTTTGCTTATAGTTCTGGAAGTTCAAGACTGAGGTCGGATGGCCCAATGGTTTGGACCTCTTGCCAAGGTGGCGCTGTGTGACAGGAACATCTGCTCAGGGTTGAGAATGGAATGTCAAAAATGAATGAAAAAATAAAAAAAGCTCAAGTTCCTGCCTCTGATCAGCCGAGGCCAAAGCTTCTCATGCTGCTAAGGAAGTCCAGTTTGGAGCCAAAACTCACAATTCAGGTCTGATTTGGGTTCTCCAGCTGAAAACCATTGGCGCAGCCAGAAACAACTGATACGCTATGCCAGTGGGCCCTGCTGGTCACCTGCCAATGTTGGAAAAGCCCCTGATTTGTGGAGTTGTTTTGAGTTGAGTTGTGCCCCCTCTTGAATGGACATGTTGACGTTCCGGCCTCCAAGGTCTGTGATGTCATTCGGTAAGGTGAAGTACTGTGGTAGAATGGGCCCCAGACATCCGTACAGAAAAGGGACACCTGAACACAGCTAGGATAGCTATGCTCGTATGTGGACGCAGAGGTGTGCCAGGCGACAAATGCCAGATGCCAGCCACCCATCCGAGCCGGGAGACACGGGGAACAGACTTTTTCTTCCTTGGCCTGGTGGGGAACCAGCTCTGCTGACACTTTGATCTTGGGCGTCTGGCCTGTTGAACTATTATGAGGCAGTGAACGTCTATCGTTGCAGGGGACCCGCCAGTGGCACTTGCTAGTCCCAGGAAATGCAGGCAGTGGTCTAACACGGATCCTGATAGTTTCCTTCTTGGCCCTGGTCCTCTCCTGTGAGCCTATCCCATTTTAATGAGAGGAAAGTGAAGGATTGCTTCTTCACAGCAGGGAGATAACTGCAGCTAGGGCGTCCGGAGCAATCGACAGTGGAGTCTTCAGGGGAGGGGTGTGGGAAAGGTCGTACGAGGTGACTTGAAGAGACTTCGCCTCCATCTGACTACTGCACAGTATTCACCGGGCATAGCTGCTGGGGGCCAAGCCACAGCGGAATGAAAGTAGTCGAGGTTCGTTGTGAAGGATTCAGATAGCAGCCTGAGGGAGTGTGTGTGTGTGTGTGTGTGTGTGTGTGTGTGTGTGTGTGTGCCTGTAAACCTGTATGTGGGTAAATGCGGATGTTTGAATAGGTATGTACATGTATGTACATATACAGATGCGTCCGAACATGTGTATGTATTATTTGTATGTATTTGTGTTCTAGAGAGATTGAGAAATCAAGGGGAAAAAAAATAAACAGTGGAGAGGCCCAAAAGGGAACCGGTCCTTTAATGAATCCCCCAACTCCTCCTTTTCCCTCCTGGGCTCGCTAGAACCTTTTTTAATTACTGCCTGTGGGGTGTACTTAGACGCTAGAAGCAGCAGCTTTATAAATAAACCCAGACTTCTAAGGGTTGACTAATGCCTGAGCCCTCAGCTGGAGGAGAAAGCCGTGCATTGTCAGGGAAAGGAGCCAAGAAAAAGCTACTGAGGGCCAAAGGTGCACCAAGGGCCAGTGTCTGCACACCCACCCGAGCTGCCTCTCTCTGGGGAGGTTACAACTCCCCTCTGCTTGTGTTTCATCAGCAAGCCACAGGATTTTCTGTGGACTGAGCTTCCACATGAGATCATTTCTCACGTGCAACCCAGCGCCTTTGTCAAGGTCGTAGGGTTGTACCAAGCTCAGCACAAAGGGCATCTGAGAGAGGCAGGCAGGGGCTGCTTGGCTGCTCCAGTGTGAAGATGAGCTTACAACCACCTACATGTAACCTGTTTCTGGAGTACCCACGCTGGGCTTTCCCAGGGAGCCGTAGGAAAGTAAGGCACTCAGATCCAGTGGGCGGCAGAGGCAGGAGGGGCTGCGAGGCCACCCACCGCACTCCCAGGAATCCCTGTCCTACTCTGCAGGGGTGTCTCTGGGTGGCAGTGGAGAGAACGTGCTGGCTATTCTCTACTGGGGGTAAAGGGTCACTGTTGGCAGTGACCTTCCTGACCTTCCATCTTAACCAAAAAGGAAGGACCCAAACAGACAGGGGGAAGGGGGGGGCGGGGGCTGATGTCAAGATTGAAAACTGCTGCATGGAATTCAAGCCTTTCTTCAGCAGAGGAAAGTGCTTCAGGAAGGGTTTGCCCTGCCTGGCTTTCTTCACCGGCAGCAAAGCAGAGGCCTGGCCCAGCCCAGAATGCAGGATCCCGACTTGAGGGTGAAGCATTTGCTTGCAGCCTGGTTTGTCTTCGGTACTTGGTCTAAGGCTGGTGCTAATTTCATGGCTGAGGGAGGCGGTCCCTGGGTCTGGGTGTTTGGCTCAGTGTCCGAGGTGACGTGTGCAGAGACTCCTAGTTTTCCAAAGACGGGTCCAAGGTTATCTCTGTGGCTTCCACTGAGGAGCCTCCCAGTTAGGATGAATTATGTGGTTGTCCTGCTGATGGACAACAGGATGGACCCAAGGAGAAAGAGAGCCTCAATCTCCAGCATCCTGGACTGGCAGAACCTCAGTCTATGGGGAAATCCCCCCGCCCCCAAGGATACCACAGCATCATCAGGAATCGTGCCACTGGGAAATCATCATTTCCTGCAGCAGCGTGGAGTGTGCTGGAGAGGGGTTCCTGTGATTCCCTGCACTACCAGCTGTCTAAGGTCACTATCCATAAAGCATCTACTATACTATGTGGTTCTCTGAGTCTCAGATGGCAGAGACATGTTTTATTATCAGGTCCTCTACCTTTTTCTTCAAATAGAGACACTGACGTCTTGAGGTGGGGTCGGGGGGAAGAGAAGAGGATCAGGCAGCTGGTCATCAGCGAAACATGAAGAGACCCCCATGTCTTGTGGCCTCTGTGTCTCCTCCATAGGAGGCTGGCCATTTGTACCTGGGTGCTCACATGAAGCCAGGACAAAGCCTTACTGGCAGCTAGGCAGGGGCGAGGGTGGGGAGGGGTATCCTTGGCTCCCCCTTTCCGCTCTCTGGGTCCCAAGACAAAGAATGGAGGGAGGAGCAGCTGGGTAGGAGGAGGGGGCTTCAGGGCCCCCCCGCAACACCTGTCTGGAAATGTGGGCAAATGCACAGCCCCCATCTGAGAAGCAGGGCGCTTCCAGGGAGAGCTTACTGGGCAGTGGGACCATCATGGGGCTGTGGGGCCCTTATTGGTACCCAGCACACAGCAGTCATGAGCTCATAGACTGTCAGGACCAGACCCTGGGAGATTGCCTGGGTATGACCCAGACCCCTTGTTCTTGTGACTCACCCTGTTCTGCTGTCATCATCATCAGCTCCAGGAAAGCCGTGGGTCTTGGGGTCACGTGACCATGCACACTACTTTCTCAAGTCTAGGCTGGCCTTTTGGCGTCCTGTTTCTAGTCCCGTGTAGAGCCAGCACCGTGGGAAGGGACAACTCTGCTCCGCAGAGACTGAGGAGAAATCAACTCTGCATTTCAGGTTCCTCTGCTGTAAAATGGGGGACACGGTATATCTGGACGGGTTTGGGTGACAGGTGATGGAATAATGAAGCCTGAGCACGGCATCTGCTACGCTGGTGCATCTCGATAGGTGGTGTCCGTTTCTGTTTACCACTGTCAGCTTCACCTAGCATTTCCTCATCTCAGTTAGTTTCATTTTTCTGAACCTAGTCAGTCAGCAGGGAGCCTGGTGGCTGTCCTGGACTGTCATTTATCATCCACAGATGACCTAGAATAAAATCTTATTAGTTTTGATTCCTAAATCTTTTTTTTTTTTTTTTTTTGGCATTTTTGAGACAGGGTCTCCCTGTAGTCCCAGTTAGCCTGGAACTCACTATGTAGACCAGGGTGGCTTTGAACACACAGAGATCTGCCTGCCTCTGCCTCCTGAGTGCTGGGATTAAAGGTGTGCGCCACATCCTGCTTTGAGTCCTAAATCTTTAAAGAAATAGAGCCCATCTTTGGAAAAACAAAGAAACAAACCAGGGGCTGGAGAGATGGCCTAGCGGTTAAGAGCGCCGACCGCTCTTGCAGAGGACCCGGGTTCGATCCCCAGCACCCACATGGCGGCCAAGAACCGTCTGAAACTCCAGTTCCAGGAGAACTCCAGTTCCAGGGGAATCCGACACCCTCTTCTGACCTCCGCGGCATTGCACGACACGGGTGCACAAACTTGCATGCAGACAGTACATTCATACACATACAGAAATAAATAAAATTAATTAAAAAAAAAAAAAAGAAACAAACCAACCAACCCCTCCGCTCCCGTTGCCTTGAGCTGAGCTGTCGTTCCTTCCTGCCTGGGCCGACCAGCACTCTCCACTCTTCTGGGGCCATGTGTTGAAGGCTTTGTTCCTGGTTTTGACACTAATGGGAGATGAGGGAACCTTTAAGAGTACAGGAGCATAGTCGGGGCATCTGGGTCATTGGGGTATACCCAGTGGCACCCCGGCTGTTCCCATGTCTCTCTGCCCCTCAGTTGCGACAAGCTAGGCAGCTTCCTCCACATGTTCCCATCATAATGTCGGCTTAAGTTTCCTCAAATCAATGGAGTTAACAGACCAGGGGTTGAACCCTCAGAGCATGAGCTAGTTAGAATAAACCTTTCCTCCTCATTAAGCTGATTTTCTTGGGTATTTTCTCGCAGCAGTGTCTGGCTGACTAACCGCTCGCAGTCCTGTACTTAGCCCTCTCCTCAGCTGCCAGAGACCTATGGGAAAATGGGGTCTGAGCATGCACATTGCTTTCTGCTTGAATCCAGCCTCGTTGTCTACCATCTCCAGACTGCGTCCCTTGGTCACACCTCCTCTTCCAAGTTCTAGCACTCTGGCCTGTGCTCTACCCCTGCTTCCCTGCCAGTCCTGTAAGACCCCAAACACTGTTCTTAGCTGTCCTGCCTTTGCTTATGCTGTTTCTTTCTGCCTTGAATACCAGCCTCTGCCCACTTCATCAACACCTCCATATCCCTGAGGGACTGCTCAGACATGACCTTCTCCTGGATGCCTTTTCTGGCCTTCCTATTTGCTTTAAGTCCCCACAGCATCCCATGCCTAACAATGATGATCCTTGTGTCGTGAGATGTCTCTGGGTCTACCCGCAGCGCCGAGGGCTGAGTGTCGATTGATCCCACAAACAAACAGAGCGGCTCTGTGGGGAACACAGTCCCTTTCTAGTGGGTGGAAAAAGAGAGGTGCTTTCTGGGTAGCTGAGGCTGCTTGGGTACACTCCGCCGACCCCTTTTGAGTGAAGGAGGACTAGAAGACACCAATGATGGAAAGCTTCTAGGACCCCAAAGCCAGGAGGGGCCGTCTCACTGTGGACTTAACCCAGGTAAGATGGCATCATCTGACCAGGCCTGGGCTTCCACATGAGGAATCTTGCTGCGCAATAGAAACCCCTGTCCTTCCAGGGTGTGCTAATTATGGATTTTCTGTGAAGCTCCTTTCTCTACCTCTGGGCACAATGGGAGAATTATGAGTTACACAGCGGGGAATAAAGCTTAAGTAACTCACGACCCCAGAAAAGTGTTATGGGCAGAAAAGCCTCACAAATAGTTCCGGCAGTAAAGACAAGCCTGGCCATACCGCACCGTGAGGCCGAGGCGGAGTGCCGCGCGCGCACTCCACGGGACTGCTACCAACAGGACAGCTGCTGCTGTTGGCTAAGCGACAATTCTAGTTCCCTATGAAAATCTCCACAGACAATAGCTCCAGTACTCATGTGGTGGGACTGGAATCCAGACCATTCTCAGTGCAGTGCTCTTTGCATGGAATCACTTGGAATAGAGAGTTCATGACAGCCTAGATCCTCAGACTTCCGTCTTGGTCTCAAGCCCTGGAAGGGTGGTGTGCTGTGAAAACCAGATGGAGGCCATAATGAGGACGGAGCTCTAAGAGGAGCCGAGTTTGCAGAGTGGCTGGCAGGGGTGCCCAGCTGCCGGACAGGCCCCAGGGAACTCCTGGCCTGGCGCTGCTCTGCATTCATAAAGCTGGGCGCCTTCGAGTGCCACTTGAGACTCCTTGTATGGCTTTTCCATGAGTATTTAGGGCATCCCCCTCCTGGTCCCCTGACTTGGGAAATTCATAGACTGCCTCACAATCTCTTCTCTTGCCTACTTAAAATATCCTTTGTGTCCATCTTGCGGTGCCCTTAGTCAACTTCCAGAGCTTTGAGCTTCATTTCTGTCTCCAGCGACTCCAGGTCTCAGCCTAGGCTGTATTCAGAGTTGGCTTAGAGCCAAGCCCCCTACGCTGTCTGCCTGGCCCTTGGAGAATACTCATTGACAACAGTGATCTTCTGTCCCCCTCCCCGCGGGTGTTGGAAGACCACAGTCTGCACACACAGTGTTTATTTGTATACTTTTCCCCTGAGCTCGAAGCTGTTGGAAGACATTACTCAGAACTAAATTGGGTGAAAATCTGTCTGGATAAGCAAGGTTGGGTTAAATACACCAAGAATCTGTCTCCACCCCTCTCATTCCCTAATTGTAAGAGAAGTGGGGTGCCAAGTATTTGCAATCTGTAAATCAAGTAGTGCGCACTGCGTTGAGGGGGCTCACCAATCTGTGCAGCCAGCCAACTTCTCCTGATGAAGCATGGCTCCAACCTGCTGGCTGCAAATGACAAATGAACCCAAAAGATGACTCAGCACTCCAAAGCTGGGAGGCAAGCTGACTCTGAAAAGATGGCCATGTGTGGGGAAGGCAGGCGTTGTTTGAAAACAATGCTTCTTTGCTGCAAGTAATACTGAGCCACCAGTATCATGTGGCCTGGACACAGTCTTTAAAAGTCTACCCTTGGGGCTGGAGAGATGGCCTAGCGGTTAAGAGCACCAACTGCTCTTACAGAGGACCCGGGTTCAATCCCCAGCACCCACATGGCGGCTAAGAACCATCTGTAACTCCAATTCCAGGAGAACTCCAGTTCCAGGGGAATCCGACACCCTTCTCTGACCTCCGGGGCATTGCACGACACAGGTGCACAAACCTACATGCAGACAGTACACTCATACACATATAAAAATAAATAAAATAAAAAAAAATAAAGTCTACCCTCTGTTCATCCCCCTGACCCTAGGAGACCAGTCTTGCTTGCCTTCTCTGGGTCTGTGCAGGCTGCTGGCTGAAATGGATCAAGCCTAGGGCTGAATGCTCGTTTTGATGGAAATCACCCATGGGGCGCACCAAAATAGGCTTAACACATGTAAGAGTAGAGGTTCCTCTTTAACACCTATGAGAGTAGGATGGCTGAGGGACTGAGGGCTGGGATTTCTAGAGGAGGAAAGGGATATTCTTTTCTGATTTGCACCAGTCTTACTCAAGGAAGCAGAGTCCTGTGTCTGTCACGGGACATGAAAAGCAGAGAGGAGCTGTGTCCTGAAGAGTGCGCATTCAGCCCAGAACTACTTTGCCCTAGGCCTAGCTTTCCCTTTTCTTTGTTGAGACTGGGTCTCTGTATAGCCCCAGCTGGGCTGGAACTCACCATGCGGACCAGGGCTGGCCTCCATCTCGAGATTAGCCTGCCTCTGCCTTCCGTGTGTTGGGGTTAAAGGCCTCCGCCCACACCTGTCAGCCTCCTCCTCCTCCTCCGTTAAAAAAATTTTTTTTTAAATGTTATTTTTTTATGTGTATAAATGTATTGTCTGCATGTAGGTTTGTGCACCCCTGTCGTGCAATGCCTCAGAGGTCAGAAGAGGGTGTTGGATTTCCCTGGAACTGGAGTTAAAGATGGCTCTCAGCCGCCATGTGGGTGCTGGGAATCGAACCTGGGTCCTCTGCAAGAGCAGTCGGTATTCTTAACCACTAGGCCATGTCTCCAGCCCCTCCTCCTCCTTCTTAAATAATGTTAAATTTACTCTACTTTATGTGTGATACTTTTTTGTTAATTTTTTTTAGACAACTTCACATGTATATGCAGTGCATACCAACCTCTCACTCCCCAGCTGCAATACCCCCTCCTCCCCACAAATCTCTCATGACCATGTCTATTCAGTTTGTTTTATAACCCACAGAAATAAACCAGGGCTCCTTGGTGCCAATGAGTTTGACCCTGTCCACTGGAGCATGGTTGGACTCAGCAATAAGTACACGAGTAAAGACGTGGTCCCCATCTCCCCAAGTCTACCAATAATAGGCCACAGTTCCAAGGTAAAGGGTGGTCCTGGGAGCCCCTTCCCTTTCCTTGACTTGTTCACAGTCTTGTGTGGGCCCAATGCCGGTAATGCAGTTTTGTGAGTTAAGAGTGTAGTAGTTGTATCAAGTCTAGACAATCCTACTTTGTAGCCCTTCATCTATTTTCTGGCTCTTAACATACTTACAGCCCCCTCTTCTACAGCATTCCCCGAACCTTACATTCATATCTTGTTTAGGGCTGTGGGGCTAGCATTTGAAAGGGCTGGAACAAGCCGGTTGCAGGTGGCTAAGCGTGAGTAGGGCTGGCTGTCATATTAGACAGTTCTTGAAGATGGCTGACTCGGGTTTCTCTCCCACAGCAGTGGTTACTTTGCCTGGCCTGATTGAGACTGCATGATGTGTCTTGAGAATGTTTGGGGTCTATACACCCTATTGAATAGCTCTGCCAGTAAAATGATGCTTGCTGTAGTTTTGAGTTGTCCCCTAATGGCTCACATATTAAGGACGCTGGGTCCCAGTGTGCAATGTTACGGAGGTGGTTGGGCTGAGAGGAAGGACGGGAGGTCACGGGCCGTGCCTTTGAAGGGGGTGTTGGGCCTTCTCTCTGTGCTTCCTGGCCACCAGGAGGTAAACAGCTCTGTTCTGCCATGAGCTCTGCCTCGCCACAGGCCCCAAATCCATGGACCCAGCCAACCATACTTACACCTTTGAAATTCAGCCCCTAAGTCGATTCATCTCAAGTGTTTTGTTACAGTGACAGAAATGTAACATAGCACTTTACCCTCACGTCAGCGACGGTGGAGTTACACTAATGTCTGTGTTTTGCTGAGCTCATGGATTTCCTTTGGGAAGAAGAGATGGGTGGTTTTGTTTTCATTGTATTGACAGAGAAGGGGCAAAGTGGCCTTAGGCACTTAATTTCCAAGATGAAGGGAGGAAGTCCTCAGATAGAGGGCGGACCTTTCCCAATGGTTGGGATGCTAGGGTCCAAGCCCTTAACTCTGGACAGTGTGACTCTGTGAGGGTCTCAGAAGGACACCTGTCCAGGAACTCCAGGTACAGCTGATTCCACTCATATTCCACCCTCTACCCAGGCTTGGCTCTGCCAGGTGACACCCACTGCGCTGGATGGAGCTGTCTTTTACCCACAATGCTCAGGGATCCATCTGGAACTCAGTGAGGTTAAAACTGCTGCCTGGGGTAAGAGACCTTGAAGTGGAAGCTCCCATCCGGAATTTGAATTCAGGATGAGAATGGAAAGGTGAGAAGTTCATTGAGAAAGTTCAGTCTTGGGTACCTTAGAAAAACCCTTGTGATCTATTTCTTTCCTGAGTTCACTGGAGAGTGCTCTTGTACGAGGCAGCCCTTATCTGCTTATGGTAGAGGAAATAAGCACTCCACCCCAATGGCCCCAGAGGACACTGACTACCTTTGGTCTAAATGAATTGGCCTGCTGTTTTTTTTTCTTTTATAATACTTTTATTGATGTTTTGTGTATTTCAGACATCATTTTTCAAGTGATGTATTCCAGTTGAGGAGAGAGAATGCATCATTTTTTTTCAAAAAGGAGATCGTTTTGGAAATGGCTGGACTTGGGCGCGCCCTCCACTGGGAGACCTCCCATCAGATACTGCTGCCGCTGCTTCGTTTTTGCTGAAATGAACTGTGTAATGAAACGAGCCATTCATTACTGCAAATAATGTTGTCAGAATATTGAGAACGGGATTAATCTCCCCGGCTAGAGAAGTAGCTTTAAACATGTAATTAAAGGTTTACATTTTCTCTCTCTCTCTCTCTCTCTCTCTCTCTCTCTCTCTCTCTCTCTCAATTTTTACCACCAAACCGAATCCTTGGCTCTCACTGATCATTTTCAAAGACTGGTCCCTGGCTAAATGTATCTTTTTTTTTTTTTTTTTTTCACATGCTAGGGATTGAACGTAGGACCTTGTGGACCTTAGTCGAGCGCTCTGTCACTGAGGTATTTATGCATCCTCCAAACTGTTCCAGTTTCAGTAGATGTGTTGCCAAATTGATGCTGTTATCACTGATTTGGGGACAACAGATGCATGCCTCTTCTTCCTCCTCCTCCTCATTAATATAGAGGCATACGGAATTATTGTCAAGTATCTGAGAGATTCCCGGGGGCTCATCTCAGTGTTGGATGATGTGGGAGGTCATCCCTTCCCACTGTTGGGACACAATGCAGTAGACACTGGTCAGTGCATGGAGGGAAAGTCAACTCTCCAGCCCACCTTTCTTCCACTGTCCTGTAGGCAACTGGAGGTGAGGTTCTAGCAGAACCCTTGCTGACAGCAGGGGTGAACACAGGTTGAAAGGCTCAAGGCCAAGCCTGGGTATCAGAAGCTGCAAGGAAACCTGTATTTCCCCCTAAGACTCCATTAAAAATTCTCTACAAAAAGAATAAAGTTGTCCACCGAGTAGTCATCTAAAGATCGTTTTATGATCCAAGAATAAATAGGACCTTAGAAACACAAAACTTTGTCCAGCCAAAGCAGCAGAGGCTAATCCCCACACATATACCCTTTGGGGCCTGCCGGGGCTAACAGGCTCTTTCGGCCCTTTCTGGGATTAAGCTCTCCACCTCTTTGAACACTGACACTGAAATAGGTCTGCGGCAGAGCTTGGTCCTTCTGCCCCGAACAGCATCGCCTGCTGACTTCTCCTTAGGCCCATTTCACTAGAAGTGAATGTCTACTTGAACCCTTGGGTAGGCAGGATCCTGCTGTTTGGGTCCAAGTCAGTCACCTGAACTGAGAAATACAAGTGTTGCTCCAAGACTGGTTGTCGGCACTCAGAACCACCCTCAGGAATAGTCTCCCTCCAAAGGCTCAGGTCCAGCATGCCAAACGGAGCTTTACAAATAAAAGGCTGACTCTGTGAAAAGAAAGCCCTTACTTCCAGAAGCCCACAAACCCCTTAGTAGGCAACTCGTGGGGTGGCACTGCCCCCTGGTGCTTATTAAGTGCCATGGCACACAAAGCCCAGCTTGAGGAAACTTGCTCTCAATACCTGAGCTATTAATAAACAGCTCTGAGAACATCCCTTGCCACGAACAGTCCAATTCTCCTTAAAATGGCCTCATAAATACAAGAAAAAATTAATTTTGGCATTTACTGTGTGACCCAAGCAAAAACTTTCTACCTATTCGATTCTTAGTACCAAGAATACAGAGGGATGTAATTCTTTAAAAATAACCAAAAAAATAAATAACAAAAAGACACACAAGAGACCCGACTGTACAAAAACATTTTATTTTGTATTGCTATACTCTACTAAAAAGGCAGAAGTGTGCTGGCCACACCAGTACCCATGGAAGAAGCCGGGGTCAGCTCACAGGCTTTGCTCTTCTCTGGTCATGTGGTTTTTCTCACGGATGCTTGAGTCACACTGAAGAGATAGGATTCGTAGATGATGCTTAAGAAATTGTCATCATTCTGGAAAACAACACAAACAGGCCCAGGGGCCCATTAGTTGGATGGCAGAAGCCAAGTCTTCTGGCCTGGAGCTGGACCGGTCTTGGTGCTGACGGCTACTGGGGTTTCCTGTGTGGAGATGTTAAGGGGCTGGAGGGAAGGCCAGGGTAGCGCTGCTGGGCTTCAGTCAGCATGTGAAGTCACAGCACTCAACTCAGACAGGCGACCCAGGCACATGGAAGCCAGGGTGGCGGCATGAAGGATGGGTCGGAAGGGAAGGTCTGAGCCAGAGCGCCTGGGGCTCCTGAAAATCCTCCACGTTGCGCAGAATACGGATACACTGTTGTGGGCATTCATTAAATCATTGGGTATATCTCATTGGTACCTCACCAAAGCCAGCACGGTTCTCCCTATGAGCTGTGGAAAACGTCTGGCTTTGGCAAATGCATCCCTACAGATTGGTATCTCTGAGCCCTTCTGCCTGAGGCTGGGGGAGAACCCTGTGCTTAACCGGTAGTTTTCTTGATCTGCCCCACCTCCAATGCAGTAACGTCCCCGCATTTCCGATCTCCCATCATTCCCTGGCTGCATCGTCCTCCTGCAGCGGGAAGAGAGGCATCTCTGCCATCAACACAAGCTTCCTTCTCTTCTGGCAGCTTGGAGGCCTTGGGCCGTGCTCCGCATTACAAGCTCCTGGATGGGCTGAGGCATCTGAGGCTACAATTAGTATCCCAAATATCACCCAATTTACTGGGTTCAGAAGCTGCTGGGGATGAGGGCGCTGTTACTCTACACATCCTGTAGCAAGCATCTATCAGCTAACGGTCTGTCACAATGGCCACTAGTAGGCTGACTGGCCTTACCTGAAGGAGATTCAGCAGTGTGTCCTGCAGCTGCAGCCTGGTGAGAGGCTTGCTGGCCACGGTGGAAGGCTCCCAGCTCTGCAAGGGCAGGAGGAGGCCGGGGGAGGCGGCAGGCAGTTTCTGGCCTCCCAGGGCCATGAGTCCACTGTCAGGCTCCCTCAGTGGGGCATAGGCAGACTGTGTGGAGACCACAGGGGACGTGAGCACAGGGGCCGCGGGAGCAGGTGCACACTGAGATGCGACGATCTGCTCACAGCAAAGACACACACACAAGGCAGGGTTAGGGACAACCCATGAAACACGAGCTCCAGGACCAAAGGCCCCGCTCTCAGTGGTGGTACGGGGTGTCCAGGGGAACAACTCACTCCCAGATCCCCTGGGAGGGAAAGGCTGGCCGGTTCCTGCTCCGCCCTCAATGTTTTCCTCGGCAGCTACTACCAGCTCTAGAACAGTCTATTAACTGCCTCGGCTTCTGCATGTGAAGCTTGGCCCCTGGGTGAGATTTTATTTTTCAGGCTTCTCTATTATTCGACAGCATACATTCAGGGCTGCAGCCTCACTTAGCACTAACCGTCTGTCTACTGCCCTGACATAAGGCCCTCACCCATGCAAGTGGCTGCACATGGTTTCAAGGTCCAAGCACAGCCCCCGACAGGGCTTTTCAAGGCAAGGGGCTGCTGTGACATCACACTGCTGCAGCTATCCCTGTCGCTGGAGGAACCAGGATTTATGGGTTTGCCCTAGAAGGGTCTGCCTTCCTACAGAAAGCATGTCTTCTGCTGCTCCTGGCTGGCATGGGGTGGATCATGGGATAGGACAAGGTCTGGGCTACGTACACTGTGACCTACCTGTACGGTGAGTCTACCTAATCCACTTGGCTGACAGGTCTAGAACTAAGTTTCTCGTGGCTTTCCTAGTTATGCGAGTGACATCTCAGCTGGGTCTGGCTGACTGCTACAGCCGCCTGTGTCTCCAACTCAGGTAAGAAAAATGAGTATCATTTCTCAGCCTTGAAGCACTCGAAAACTCATGAGAAGGAAGCAGAGAGTGGGCCATTTAAAGTGCCTATAATTTTATCATCACCGCCTTGGCATCTTCGGGGGCAGAAATGGCCTAGAGGAAGACAGGCTGTGGTTTCTTTTAGCTTTCCCTGCTTGACATCCTGAGGAGAGGTGTGGAGAGCTGCCACTTCCCAGGGGAGGATCCCAGCATTAGGAAGAGCGCAGCGTGGGCTCAGAACGTACACTTTCCTTATTTGATTCCTGACATTTGTGAGAACTAAAAACAAAAAGAATTGTGTGTGAAGAAATTTAAGTCTGACTGTTAGCCCCGGTTTTCAGATTCCAAATCTTCAAAGAGAAACAGGTGGACACTTTTAAAGGGGGGCGGAGGGGGGCTAATAGTGCTTATGAATGAGAGAATGAGTGCACACATCAGTTCTGCTGCAGGACGTACTTGCATCCGATCTTGAACAGAAAGGAGCCGCTTGCCTTGGGCTCGCATTCCCGAACACACAGGTGTGCCCAGAGCCTTTGCTCTTATAGCTCTGGCTTTCTGACTTGGTTACTGATGGAGACAGAGCCATCCTCCCAGAAGGATGCACTATTTCTACAAACGACACTATGTTCCCCTCTGGCGGTTTGTGGGTGGTACACTTGTCCCTGCCTGATTTTCATGATATTGATCATCTAGAAGACAATAAAAGGAGCTCTATCTTTCATGTTTGTTTCTGTTGACCTCAAGAACCTACAGGACCGCAGGCTGCAGGTACAGGGTGTCTGCTTTCTTTACTAGGAAGTGCTCAGCATTGGTCACTAACCAGCGAGCAATAATCAAGGTGCAGAATTAAAAACAAGCAGCAGATGCTCGCTACCCCAGAACGATGTCCGAGCTGGCTCCACAGGTCTCCATATCAAAGACTAGGGTGTCTATCCACACCTGGGCTGGTCTTTAGGCCTGACGACATTATGAAGATTCAACCCTACCACTAAGCTACCTCTTAGAGGTAGGGGAGCCCCAGACTGCTAAGCAAAGGAAAGCTCTTTCTAGGCAGGAAGGCAAGGTGAAGGATAAAGAACTGCACAGGGGAGGCTCTGGGCACCTGTTCTAAGTAGAAATGTTTGCGACTCAGGTTCTAAGTGGTGCAAAGCCATCGGCAAATCCCACCGCGTGACTCCAGCAGTGTTCCCAGGAGACATTTACCTGCAGAAGAGGAGCCTGTTCCTCCATGCTGGCTGGCTTGCTGACCCAGGCCTCCAAGGGTTTTGCTGGCCCTGAGCCCTGGGCGGACACAGGGAACTTGGCTGCCAAGGCCGGCCGCGGGGCGGCTCGCAGCTGCTGCTGCTGCTGCACCGCCTGGAGCTTTCTCAGCAGCTCCTGAGCAGGGAGGACCGCGGGGCTGCTCTCCCGGCTGCTGGAGAGGGGCAGGGCTTGTCTCGCTAGGGCACACTGCTCCTTCCTGAGAGTCTGATGTCCTAGCATGGGGGGTGGGAGGGGGCTACGGACGCAGGCCAGCTGCGGCTGGGTCACACTTTGGACTGGGGCCACTTGAGTGGCAGCAGAGAGGACGAGGCTGCTGTTGGGGACATCTGGACTGGCAGGTCCCACAGCACTGTGGCTGTACTTATGTGATGTCCCTGAGGCATTCCGGGGCTGCTCTAACAGCTTCTGGGTTCTGTTAGCACTGTGTGAAGTCCCCGTGTTCCAGAGGGAACCCGGCTGGGTTGGTCCAGGAAGTGCTCTTGCTGCAGGCTTGGGACTGCCACCTTCACACGGCCTCTGTTTTGGGTGCTCTGAGAGGGGGCGTAGCTCTGTGCCCCTGACCATGAGTTTCTGAATGGCTGGGCAGAGCTTCTTCTCTACAGGAGGAGAGAACCTTCTGGGCTCTTCTTGGGAGAGGGAGTATATAGTCCCCTGGTGAACTGGAAGCTTCTCTTGCTGCTGCTGCTGCTGCTGGTGGAGAATCCGAGGGGGCTTTGCCGCCTCTCGATAGGGAAGCTGGTCTTCTTGCTTTCCAAACAGAGCCGTCAAAGATAAGCATTGGGGCTCTGGGTCTGAGATCTGGAAAACAAAAAAAAAGATATCCAAAAATGGGTTACCATAGAGTTTGGTTATGTAGGGGCGGTCAATGAAACAAGAAAACTGATGGTTTCTTCTGTTTACAAGGTAATGATAGAGGCCACAAGTATATGAATCTGAAAAGCTTGACTTTTAATGTTAACTGTTGCACAGCGTCCTCCCTCATAGTCCCCAAGGCTGTTGTCCTATTGTAGCGTTCTGGTCAACTGATAAAACAGGCATGTGACCCTCAAGGAGTCTGCAATTCAGAGATTAGGGCACAAAATTACACTCCAAGGTATACTGCAAGAACATGCACCTCTACAGCGAGGGCTCACGAGCAGAAGACGCACCGAAGATAAATAGAATGAATTTCTAGGTTCCTGATCACTTTTCACAGGATGACTGAAACCTAGAGCTGGAAACGAATGAGTAACTTAACCTAACCTATCTTTTCACCTACATATCAGTGAATTTGAAGTTCTCGGATCTGTAGACCATCAGGGCCCGGCCAGCCCCAGCGCTCCTCCTCCTGCCCTGGGTGAGCTGTCTCCTGCCACCTCTGCTTGAAAACTCAAGCTCTACTCTAAAGTCAGTGGATTTGGGCTTCTTTACTAAAATAAAATAATTCTCATGGAAAGCAATAAAAAGCTACACTAAATGAGAAAATACTTCTGTTTTTGAAAAAATTCAATACAAGACTTTCACTAGTCATTTTACAGTATATGGTTCATATTCAATTCTGGAACTGATTTTAACTAATTCCTTGGGGGGGTTGGTCCTTAATCAGGAATAACTATGCTAAAATAACAGACCATTACTTTCACCATCAACAGTGGGCCCCGTAGGTCAGCAAGTTCTGTACTGCTGCACTGTTCTGAGTAACACAGAACGCACGCACAGCTGCAGGTCTGGGGGCTCCCTGACTCCAAGCTAGTCCACAGCAGGCACCCCAGGCCGCACACCATGCCCAGCTCTGCTCCTGGTGGGGAGGGGTGTTCAGAAATGCTACATTTCCTATGCTGCCCTGATGGCTGCTGTTCCAGTGCCTTGGAAGCTGCTCCCTGACGAGATCCTGCCCAGTGAGTAACGTTTCTGCATCCTCGACCATGTCAGCATCGTGTATTGTTTTTAGAATATATGATCGGTGAAGCAGTTCCAGTTCATGGCCCTTGAACATAACGTCGCAAATTCAGCTCTCTTAGATGAGCAAATTAACGACTGTGCAATATTCTTTAACCTGCAGTCTGATTTTCTCAGACTGACCTTCAGCATTTCTCAACAGCACAGGGCCTGGGTAAAGCTCTTTAAGAATCCCTAGAGGCCACAGGGATTAAAAAGCAGAGGGTCCGTACCTTGCTGGGTGGAGGTGCCTGCTGCTGCTGGTTGTCACTGGGTTTCATGGGGATTGGTTTGATAAGATTGGGGTTGTCGTAGATGGCAGAGGAGCTGGTTATCTGTTTGGGCTCAGAACAGGTTTTACACTGAAATGGGAAAAAAAAAAAACAAATACTTCATTTTGATGTAAATAACATAAGATTTAGTGTTTTAAAAGAACATCCTAGTTGGGCGTGGTGGCGCATGCCTTTAATCCTAGCACTCGGGAGGCAGAGGCAGGTGGATCTTTGTGAGTTCAAAGCCAGTCTGGTCTACAGAGTGAGTTCCAGAACAACTGGGGATACAGGGAGACCCTGTCTTGAAAAGACAAACAAACAAACAAACAAACAAACAAAACACATCCTGTCCTTTGTTATCTAATTGGTAGGTGGCTATTTTTAAAATAAGTTTTCATATATGAAAGATAATCCCTTTTACCTTTCTGATGGGTGGAAGTCATTTACAAATTTAATTTTTCTTATTTGTGTCATTCAGTGTCCTAAAATACTACCACTGACCTCCACTAGTTTGGAGGACCCCACGCAAGCCCATAGATAATATGAAGGCTATGTGTTTGCTTAGGAAGGACGTAAAAACAAGCAGCTTAACAAGTCTCAGTGATCAATAATATAAATAACACATAGAGCAGAGTAGGAGAGTTGCTAAAAATATTTCTTCTAATTAGAGCAACTGAACCCTTTTGGTCTACTAACCAAAAAGTGAAGCTGACTCGAACCACTGATTTAAAAATTGCTAACCTCATCTTTATTTAATAAATGACTTCTTGCATAAACAGAATAATTTAAATAAAGTGTTCTGAGTCACTCACTACAAATTAGAATTTCATAAACAGATGAGACAAGACTCATTATCATTCATTAATCTAACGAACCATGTAGTTGCTAACATGGTAGGATTCATAACAAAAGAGCCGGGCAATGATGCTGGGGTCTATTTTGTTAAAACTTCAACTAAAACAATATAAAAGCGACCTCTGTGCTATAGACTCTGGAACGTTCCTCTCCGCTGTATGGCCAAGGTCTCAGGCCTTAAGATACTTTCACTGCATGTGATGGGGCCTGAGTGATGGGCACCCCCTCCTGCCTCAGGACCCTCAGTTCTCAAGGGGTTTTCCAGATACTATGGCAAATGCTGTACTTCAAGGACACAGGATGGGGTTGATTACCACTGTGTGTGCCTATGTTTGTAAGGTCATCATACAAAACTCTACATTCTTCCAAGAATTCTTTTATTTTAATTTATTTATTTAATTAATTTATTTATATGTATATGAATGTACTGTCTGCATGTAGGTTTGTTGCACCCATGTAGTGCAATGCTGAGGAGGTCAGAAGAGGGTGTTGGATTCCCCTGGAACTAGAGTTAAAGACAGTTCTCAGCCGCCATGTGGGTGCTGGGGATCAAACCTGGGTCCTCTGCAAGAGCAGTTGGCACTCTTAACCGCTAGGCCATCTCTCCAGCCCCTGGAATTGCTTTTTAAAGCTACAAAGTGATATTTTGCATTCTTCTCAAATGATTTGAGCTTAATGATTCCAGAGTGCTGGGAGTCCCTCATGGTGGAGGCATGGCTGGAGCAGAAAGCTGAGTGCTCACGTCTTCAAGCAGGCCCAGGAAGCAGAGACTCAGACCGGAAGTGGGCATAGACGCTCATAGTCCACCTCCAGTGCTGTGCTTCCTCCAGAGCCAGGCTGTGCTTCCTAAACCTCTACAAACAGTGCTAGCAATGGGCCTAGTGTTCAAATACATGGGGCTGTCAGGGACATGGCACATTCACACCACCACAGAGGGTGGCATATAAAGTGGTAGCCTAGAGAACCTCAACCCCCCCCATTGCAACTTAAAAGAAGGTGGATGTTTACTCCCCTGAATGACTCCTACTATACTTTATGTTCAGGGACACTGAAATTCAAACAAAGAAAAAAAAATTTCCTACCTTCCCCAGGGGCCAGGTAACCTCTCAACCGAAGCCACTCCTCAGATTTCTTTTGTTTTTTCGAGACAGTCTCACTACATAGCCCAGGGCTGGTCTCAAACCGACAATCACAATCATCGGAGAAATGGAAATCGAAGCCAGGAAGAGGCCTTACCTCAGTCCGGGTACAGCGTGCAGTGTCAGAAGAGCAAAGGGTGAGGGTGAAAGTGGAGAGGAAAGGGAATCCTGACACAGTACTGGAATCCTGACACAGTCCTGGAATCCAGACACACAGTACTGGAAACCCGACACACTGTACTGGAAACCCGACACAGTCCTGGAATCCCGACACACAGTACTGGAATCCCGACACACAGTACTGGAATCCCGACACACAGTACTGGAATCCTGACACAGTACTGGAATCCTGACACAGTATTGGAATCCTGACACAGTATTGGAATCCTGACACAGTACTGGAATCCAGACACACAGTACTGGAATCCGGACACACAGTACTGGAATCCCGACACAGTACTGGAATCCTGACACACAGTACTGGAATCCTAACACACAGTACTGGAATCCTGACACACAGTACTGGAATCCTGACACACAGTACTGGAATCCTGACACAGTACTGGAATCCTGACACACAGTACTGTAATACTGACACAGTCCTGGAATCCCGACACACAGTACTGGAATCCCGACACACAGTACTGGAATCCCAACACACAGTACTGGAATCCTGACACAGTACTGGAATCCTGACACAGTACTGGAATCCTGACACATAGTACTGGAATCCTGACACAGTACTGGAATCCCGACACACAGTACTGGAATCCCGACACACAGTACTGGAATCCCGACACACTGTACTGGAATCCCGAGACACAGTACTGGAATCCCGACACACTGTACTGGAATCACCCTGACACAGTACTGGAATCACCCTGACACAGTACTGGAATCACCCTGACACAGTACTGGAATCACCCTGATACAGTACTGGAATCACCCTGACACAGTACTGGAATCCCGACACACTGTACTGGAATCCCGACACACAGGACTGGAATCCCGACACACAGGACTGGAATCCCGACACACAGGACTGGAATCCCGACACACTGTACTGGAATCCTGACACACAGGACTGGAATCCCGACACACAGTACTGGAATCCCGACACACAGTACTGGAATCCCGACACACAGTACTGGAATCCCGACACACAGTACTGGAATCCCGACACACAGTACTGGAATCCTGACAGAGTACTGGAATCCTGACACAGTACTGGAATCCCGACACACAGTACTGGAATCCCGACACACAGTACTGGAATCCTGACACAGTACTGGAATCCTGACACACAGTACTGGAATCCTGACACACAGTACTGGAATCCTGACACAGTACTGGAATCTTAACACACAGTAGTGGAATCCTCACACAGTATTGGAATCCTGACACAGTACTGGAATCCTGACACAGTACTGGAATCCTGACACACAGTACTGTAATACTGACACAGTCCTGGAATCCCGACACACAGTACTGGAATCCCGACACACAGTACTGGAATCCCAACACACAGTACTGGAATCCTGACACAGTACTGGAATCCTGACACAGTACTGGAATCCTGACACATAGTACTGGAATCCTGACACAGTACTGGAATCCCGACACACAGTACTGGAATCCCGACACACAGTACTGGAATCCCGACACACTGTACTGGAATCCCGAGACACAGTACTGGAATCCCGACACACTGTACTGGAATCACCCTGACACAGTACTGGAATCACCCTGACACAGTACTGGAATCACCCTGACACAGTACTGGAATCACCCTGATACAGTACTGGAATCACCCTGACACAGTACTGGAATCCCGACACACTGTACTGGAATCCCGACACACAGGACTGGAATCCCGACACACAGGACTGGAATCCCGACACACAGGACTGGAATCCCGACACACTGTACTGGAATCCCGACACACAGGACTGGAATCCCGACACACAGTACTGGAATCCCGACACACAGGACTGGAATCCCGACACACAGTACTGGAATCCCGACACACAGTACTGGAATCCCGACACACAGTACTGGAATCCCGACACACAGTACTGGAATCCCGACACACAGGACTGGAATCCCGACACACAGGACTGGAATCCCGACACACAGGACTGGAATCCCGACACACAGTACTGGAATCCCGACACACAGTACTGGAATCCCGACACACAGTACTGGAATCCCGACACACAGTACTGGAATCCCGACACACAGTACTGGAATCCCGACACACAGTACTGGAATCCCGACACACAGTACTGGAATCCCGACACACAGTACTGGAATCCCGACACACAGTACTGGAATCCCGACACACAGTACTGGAATCCCGACACACAGTACTGGAATCCCGACACACAGTACTGGAATCCCGACACACAGTACTGGAATCCCGACACACAGTACTGGAATCCCGACACACAGTACTGGAATCCCGACACACAGTACTGGAATCCTGACAGAGTACTGGAATCCTGACACAGTACTGGAATCCCGACACACAGTACTGGAATCCTGACAGAGTACTGGAATCCTGACACAGTACTGGAATCCCGACACACAGTACTGGAATCCCGACACACAGTACTGGAATCCTG
Source organism: Rhizomys pruinosus (assembly GCA_009823505.1). Lineage (NCBI taxonomy): Eukaryota > Metazoa > Chordata > Mammalia > Rodentia > Spalacidae > Rhizomys > Rhizomys pruinosus. The sequence continues at coordinate 492,221 of VZQC01010960.1, read as the reverse complement.
ACACAGTACTGGAATCCTGACACACAGTACTGGAATCCTGACACACAGTACTGGAATCCTGACACAGTACTGGAATCTTAACACACAGTAGTGGAATCCTCACACAGTATTGGAATCCTGACACAGTACTGGAATCCTGACACAGTACTGGAATCCTGACACACAGTAGTGGAATCCTGACACACAGTAGTGGAATCCTGACACGGTACTGGAGTCTTGACACAGTGGTGGAATCCTGACACAGTACTGGAATCCTGACATAGTACTGGAATCCTAACACAGTACTGGAATCCTGACACAGTACTGGAATCCTGACACACAGTAGTGGAATCCTGACACGGTACTGGTGTCTTGACACAGTAGTGGAATTCTGACACAGTACTGGAATCCTGACACAGTACTGGAATCCTGACACAGTACTGGAATCCTAACACACAGTACTGGAATCCTGACACAGTACTGGAATCCTGACACACAGTAGTGGAATCCTGACACGGTACTGGAGTCTTGACACAGTAGTTGAATTCTGACACAGTACTGGAATCCTGACACAGTACTGGAATCCTAACACACAGTACTGGAATCCTGACACAGTACTGGAATCCTGACACACAGTAGTGGAATCCTGACATGGTACTGGAGTCTTGACACAGTAGTTGAATTCTGACACAGTACTGGAATCCTGACACAGTACTGGAATCCTAACACACAGTACTGGAATCCTGACACAGTACTGGAATCCTGACACACAGTAGTGGAATCCTGACACGGTACTGGAGTCTTGACACAGTAGTTGAATTCTGACACAGTACTGGAATCCTGACACAGTACTGGAATCCTAACACACAGTACTGGAATCCTGACACAGTACTGGAATCCTGACACACAGTAGTGGAATCCTGACATGGTACTGGAGTCTTGACACAGTAGTGGAATTCTGACACAGTACTGGAATCCTGACACAGTACTGGAATCCTGACACACAGTCCTGGAATCCTGACACAGTACTGGAATCCTGACACAGTACTGGAATCCTAATACACAGTACTGGAATCCTAACACACAGTACTGGAATCCTCACACAGTATTGGAATCCTGACACAGTACTGGAATCCTGACACACAGTCCTGGAATCCTGACACAGTACTGGAATCCTGACATACAGTACTGGAATCCTGACACAATATTGGTGGTAAGCAGAAAATAGAAGGAAGTCCCTCAAAAATCAAAACAGACTTACCATAAGAAGATCTAGAAATTCCTGTCTATATATCTGTAGAATATAAAGTTGTTATGTCAAAAAGACCCTGCACTTCTACGTTCACTGCAGCACTATTTACAATAGCCAAAGAGATAGGAACCGACTTAAATGTGCACTGATAGGGGAATGGATGAAGATCTCTCTCTCTCTCTTTCTCTCTCTCTCTTTCTCTCTCTCTCTCTCACACACACACACACATCCACACACATCCACACACGCATATACAAGGATATTATTCAATTTTCAAAAAAGGAAAACCTAATCTTTTCATTTGTGATCATCTGGATAAAACAAGAAGATAACTTGTTCAGTGAAGGGAACCAGCTATAGAACAACAAACAAGGTCTTGAGGAGCTGTGTTCCAAAGATACCAGGCGGGAGGATGAGTAAGGTCACCGTGTATCACAGCGGCAACACGCGATAACAGCAGACTGCGAATGTGCAACTTGCTGAGGAGAATTCAGTGTTCTCCCCACAGCAGTGCTAAGTATGTGAGTTAGTATGTCAATTAGCTCTAGCCATTCCACGGCATATACATGTATCAAAACACCATCTTATATACCTAACATATACAACTTTCATTTTTCAATTAAAATAATAAAAATAATTTTTTTTTAGTCTTTTTGAGACAGGGCCTCCCTGTAGCCCCAGCTGTCCTGGAACTCACTCTGTAGACCAGGCTGGCCTTGAACTCACAAAGGTCTGCCCGCCTCTGCCTCCCAAGTGCTAGGATTAAAGGCGTGCACCACCATGCCTGGCTAAAATAATAAAAATAATTTGAAAACTAAAACTGAACCCCAGCCCTGAATTCTGTAGTCGGAAAGGAGCTCAGAAGTCTTTGTTTCGTCCCTATGGAGGGCATGGAATTCTTTCCTAACATCAAGACACTGTGTAACCATGTGTCTTCTTAAACACTTCCAAAAATGGAGACTCACTTCACAGGAATTCAGAGGGAAAAAAATCTTGTGCTCGTTCCATTCCCATAGTTCCCATTTCTCGCCTCTTCACACCCGACCCACTTCGCTGATGGCTTGTGCACGGTCTACAATGCCTATGTGCACTAGTGGGGTCAACAGAGACTGAAAAAGGCTTTTAGACTATGGCAGACGCTAGCTGGACAGCAGGGCAGTCTAGCTAAGAGGCTGAAAATGACCTGTGTGAAGGAGAGAGAGTCAAAATGTCCTGGAAAGACTGACCACATCTGGATGGGTGGAGCAGGGGAGGTAACAGCATGAGGACAGGCAGGAAGGCAGTTTCAAGGAGCAGAATAGTGACATTGGCAGTTTCTTGTGTTTGTGGACAGCCTGAGACCTTGTTACCAAAAGACTGAAGAGCCCAGCAGTTCCCATTCCAGACAATGACAGACTAAGAAAGATGCGTGGGGAAGACAGCAGGATCCGTAGAGGCTTGAACTCATCTCCAGTACTAGAGTTGCCGAGTGTGTGAGTGTCAGGGTCAGTCAGGAGGGCCTCCCAGGACAGAGAGGCTCTCGGGAAGCAGAGTTCACAATACTCAGACGTCCTCACTACACAGGCCAGGCAGGGCAGCTGTAGGGTGGTCAGGAGCAAGGGAAAGCAATGGTTTGTGCAGCCCTGGTCAGTACAGGCTACAGGCTCACAGGTGCTGGCAGATGTCCAGTGCACGTAGCTGACCTTGGTATAAAGAAGGCAGAGAACTGCTACTGCCTGGGGGTGTGAGCCGTGAGGGTAGGGGGGGTGGCTGGCCTGCTTGCTGGCAGCACCTAGCTGCCTGCTAGAACTGGCCAGGCTCTGCGGAGTCTCTCCCAAGTTAGGAAGACTTTTAAGATGTCAGAACACATAAAATATAAACAGGGGCCAAGGAAGGGGCCCAGCGGCTGAGTGTGAGCAGCATGTGTGAGGCCTAGGTTCCCCCTGCACCACAAAGCGAGTACATGAATGACAGTGCTGTGACTGTGTTTAAGATCCATACTTATTTCCTGACTACTGTTAGGCTGTCTTCACAGAGTATAAGTTCCAAGAGGGCAGAATGGTAACCTTTTTTTTTTTTAATTAAAAAAAATTTTTTGTTATTTTTTTTTTATGTGTGTATGAATGTACTGTCTGCATGTGGGTGCTGGGGATAGAACCTGGGTCCTCTGTAAGAGCGGTTGGTGCTCTTAACCGCTAGGCCATCTCTCCAGCCCCAGAATATATATATTCTTTAAAAGGGTACCATTCTGGGGGCTGCAGAGATGGCTCAGAGGTTAAGAGCGCTGATTGCTCTTGCAGAGGACCCGGGTTCAATTCCCAGCACCCACATGGCAGCTAAGAACCGTCTTTAACTACAGTTCCAGGGGAATCCGACGCCCTCTTCTGACCTCTGTGGCACTGCACAATACGGGTGCACGAACCTGCATGCAGACAGTACATTCATACACATACAGAAATAAAAATTAAAAAAAAAAAAAGAATATATATTCTTCATATATATATGTTTTATATATATGTTATATAAAACACACACATATGTGTGTGTATATATATATACATATACATATATATACATTATCTATCTATCTATCTATCTATCTATATATATATATATATATGTTTTTTTGAGATGGGGGTCTCCCTGTAGCTCTAGCTGTCCTGGAACTCACTATGTAGACCAGGCTGGCCTTTAACTCACAGAGATCTGCCTGCCTCTGCCTCCCAAGTGCTGAGATTAAAGGCATGTACCATTTCGCCTGGCTTAAAGAACAATTTAACTAGGCGTGGTGGTTCACGCCTGCAATCTCAGCACTCAAGAAGCAGAGGTAGGAGGATCATGAGTTTGAGGACAGCCTAAGTGATACAGGGAGATGTTACTCCAAAACAACAGGAGTAGGCATGGGAGGGCACGCCTTTAGTCTCAGCACTTGGGAAGCAGAAGCAGGCAGAGCTCTTTGAGATTGAGGCCAACCTGGTCTTCATAGCAAATTCTAGGCCAGCTGGGGCTACAGGGAGACCCTGTCTTAATCTATTCCCAATACTCAAACAAACAACATCCCAACAACCATTAAAAAACGAAAACAAAAACAAAAAACCCCTCTAATGTGCCTTCTGTAATACAATTAATAAGATATAATTATTTAATTATGTGACCAATTTCCAAGTCATTAGGGTATCTTTTAGTGACTTTTGGAGAAATGGAAAATCTAGAAATGGCTGTTACTGTCTGGTTAGGAATGAGGCACCTCTGACCCAGCCCCACAGCAGAAAGACCACAACACTGAGGCACACCCGTGTTCATATTTCACCCACTCCGCAGCTTTTGCTCATCACATGTGGGTACGTGGAGCAGATGAGGAGTTTCACTGTCTGTAAACTAGACAATTGGAGCTTAAGGCTTGCTGAGATTCGGGAGCGAATTTGCCAATAACACCTCAAGGTGATTACGCTGCATGCCACGCTGTACTTTGAGGTCATAATGTCTGGTTGTGCAACTGGAGGTGATGCTGATCAGCCAAGGCCAAGTTTCCATCAAGCTTACTCACCACATTAACATTACTGTGTCCCAGCTGGAATCAATCATTTAGCAGCAAGCCTGTAAGTCCCACCATTGTCCTTCTGCTTAGTAAGTGGAGGCTTTTGGTAGAGAACTTGCTCTCACTGACCAGGGCTGCTTGGACATTCTGAAATACGATCCTTTGGGGCAGGTAGTAGACACGCTTCATTTACTCCTCTTAGCGGTATCAGGTTGCGAAGGCTCAGCAGGTAAAAGGTGCTTGTGCACAAGCCTGACGACCAGAGACATCCACAGAACCCGAGTTTTGTTTCTCAGAGACCACATGGTGGAAAAAGAGAACTCATTCCTGAACGTTGTCCTCTGACATGCGCGCGCGCACACACACACACACACACACACACACACACACACAATTCATTTGAAAGTATCAATGTCAGAGGAAGGTATCAGTGCCTGAGCACTTTCAAAAGAAAGCCAATGATAATTTTGTTTGGGGTGATATTTTTATGCAGTTTTGAGTTGTTTTTTCTTCTTTATACCAAGGTTTTGGTTCTGGCCATATTAACATAAATTTCTTATAACACCTCAAAAATTATAATGCCAATATGTCTAGTATTTATAAAGCCTTTTAATTAAGTTTATTAGTTCTTTTATCCTTAAAGTATAATCTACTAAGATTTCTCAAACACTATAATTTGAAGTCATTTTTTTTTTTTTTTTCATGTAAGTTGGTGCACCCATGTCATGCAATGCCGTGGAGGTCAGAAGAGGGCATCAGATTCCCCTGGAACCGGAGTTAAAGATGGTTAGCTGCCATGTGGGTGCTAGGAATTGAACCTGGGTCCTCTGCAAGAGCAGTCGGTGCTCTTAACCGCTGAACCGTCTCTCCAGCCCCAAGGTCATTATTTTTCTAAGTAACTACATCATATGATATTCAGTTACATGGTCTTTTATTTTATGTGTATACCTGATATGCCTGCATGTGTTAAGGGCAGCTGTGTGGTGCAATGCCCACAGAGGACAGAAGAGGGCGCTGGATTCCCTGGAGTTTTGGACAGTTGTGAACCACCATGTGGGTGCTGGGATTTGAACTTGGGTCTTCTGCAAGAACAGCTAGTGCTCTTAACCTCTGAGACATCTCTCCAGCCCCCTCAGTTATGTACTCTTATTTCTTTTACTTCATTTTCACATTCTAATATCCTTACTTTTTTATTAATTTTTTTTGCTTAGAAAAATCATAATCTGTCACATCTCAAGTTTTAGGGGAATTAACCCATGATGGGTTATGAGGTGTGAACATTTCTTCTTAGTTATTTTTTTGTTTTGTTTTCTTTTTTTTTTTTTTTTCCTGTGTAGCCCAAGCTGGCCTCGAACTCCAGATCCTCCTGCCTCTGCCTCCTTCAGCAAATCCTACCGGTGGGCACCACCACCACCACCGGCTCTTCTTAGTTATTAAAACACTTCACATGCATATATTTTTTTCCAAACCTCACAAAATTTCCCTTTTTATGTATTTGAAATTAATTGGTTTGTAGGTTTAAGGCATAGTTAGGAAGATTTCTTTTTTCCTAGACTGCAAAGACACCCACGTAAACATTCTTCTCTTTCTCATGCACTTGGGATTTATCTTGGTTAGATGGTTTGATATACAATATGAATTTGGTATTTTATCAAATGGGTTCTAGTAACTTCAACGCCATTTACACAATAATACATTCACAATGCATCTAATTCTGGCTTTTCGTCTATCCCACTGGCTGATTTGGCTATTCATAGATGAATACCAACTCCACTTCTTGTCAATATTGCTGGGGTTTTTTTGTTGTTATTTGTTTTGTTTGTTTTACAGGGATCTTGCAACTGTTCTTTCTTGGGTGTTTTCCCTCATGAACTTATAATCAACTTGTCTGTGCCAGGCAAGAAATCAGTGGCATTTCTCTAAGGGTCAGCTTGAACTTACAGAGTAAAGAAGAGTTGATTAACTTTGTGCTCCATCTTCTTATTACTCATCCACGAACAGAACATTTTCATTCACCGAAGTCTCTTTTATTCCTTTTGCTTTGTTTCACACTTTAGTTATATTTTATTTATTATGTACGTGTGTGGGCGGGAGGAGTGCCGCAGTGGATGTAGGGAGGTCAGAAGGAGACTTGTCAGGGTTGGTTCTCTCCTTCCGCTATCTGGGTCCTGATGATCAAATAGGCCATCAGGTTTGGTGGCAGGAGTCTTTATTCACTGAGCCATTTTTTCAGGGCGCCTGCTTTAATTTTTGAGATAAGGTCTGGAACTTGTCCTCTCCCTGCTGGGATTATAGGCCTGCATCAACCATACTGACATGAGTTAGGTGAGAAAGGATTTTATGTAATTTGCCGCCATTGTCAACGTGGCTTATTCTTCTAACTGGATTCTGTTTGAATGAAGGCCACAGACTTCTGCTATTTTTAAATTTAGTTTAAAAGTAAACTATTGAAAGCAAATAGATTTTGATTTCACCCACTCTGGTTTCAAAGAACCTGAAGTCTTTCTCAGAGCAGAGCTCCTGCTGGGGTTCAGTACTGTCACGAGGAAATCTTTCTCCGAGCAGAGCTCCTGCTGGGGTTCAGTACTGTCACGAGGAAATCTTTCTCCGAGCAGAGCTCCTCTGGGGTTCAGTACTGTCCTGAGGAAGGGCACAGACTCACCTTGGTGTACTCGTCTTTGGCTTTGGTGAGCATCTGTAAGATATCTACTTCTCGGCCCTCTCCGGAACTGACGGTCACTGGGGAGGATCCTACTCCAGCTCCATGACAAGCTTTCAACTGTTCATACTCAGTTAGGCTAGAAACAAGGGGAGATGCACGTCAAGAAAATCGAGCCAAAGCCAACAGTCCCAATTCCCCCAAGTGTTTCCTGTCCACCATGGCCATGTTAGGAAAGGCCTTCTTAGGCATTTGAGACACAAAGTGAGGCTTGAGGTCTTGAGTTGACAGGCAGGAGTTAGAAAGCTGGGATCTCTGGACCACATCCTGCCCCAGCTGTTTCTGTAAAAAGCAATAAACACAGCCCTGTCGCTGGTGGGGTGTCAGCCATGGCTGTGTCTCCACAGAGCCTAGTGGCTGCAGGGCAGGCTGTGACTGATGGTGGAGGAGCCCTCCCGAACCTCTCAAGCAGAGATGAGCAGAATGTACAGAGATGCTCTTCACTCCTCGGTGCCTTAGGGGAAGCAGGGCTGACTGCAGCAGCTCAGTCCCTGCAGGTCTCTGGTACTTTAGAGACACAGTGAAGGCTCCGTCCTAACTCTGCTCATGCTGTCCTACATGCTGTAAGGAAATACAAGCAATACGTTGCCCCCGTGTACTTCAGATTTCAGCTCAAATGCTTTTATTAATACCGTGAAGTAAAAAAAGACCCGAGAAGTTACTGCACTATTCATTCTAACTAGGGAAGGGATCTGAATCCATACAAACTAGCTAGTAATAATCATTTTCCTGCCTGAGCTGTTAAGGACTTATCGAAGAATGCTAACAGGTTTACCATGGCCTCTTGGCTGAGCCACAGGGTATTTTTTAATCATTATGAGATCCTGGTATTATTATCCCCTGAGCAATTTACGATAACATGAAATGTTCTAGGAACTAGTTGTTATGGTGGTAAATACCAGTTTGAACACACTTAATCACCATCTGTGACTTGAGCTACTTGCCTAAAATTAGCTCTTGCAAGCGAGATTTTCAGGAGTCAATTTTATTTATAAAACGTGCTCCCAGTTTTCATTCTTTGGGGATTACTTTTTCATTTCGTGGCTCCCAGATTTAGAAGTGGAAATGGGTTCTTTGCGGACTGGACTGTGGTATCACATCCATACAGGGAGCAGCTGTCCTGGCCCGAGACTGGCACGGGTAGGAAACTCCATTCCGAGGTTCTCGGCCATTTCCATAAACAGCAGGGAAATGACTGAGGGGCTCACAGGGAGCAGCCAAGCCGAGAACTGGTTAGTCCACCAATCTCACCTGGGCCTCCTTCTGAAGAACCGGAAAAGCCAGACAGCAATGCGGAAGCTTCCCAGAACCAGAATGGGCTATGCACAGGTATCAGGGTAGTAAGAGAAAGAGAAAAGGTGTTTGTGTGTGTGTGTGTGTGTGTGTGTGTGTGTGTGTGTGTGTGTGAGAGAGAGAGAGAGAGAGAGAGATCACCAAAGAGAGAGAGAGATCACCAAACTAACATGACGTCTGACATGTACAAAGATAATCCTAAATACTTGATTTTTGAGGCTTAGGGAATTCTGAGTGTGGAATGATCACAGGTTAAAGGAAAGCTCTAGAAAGGGTATAACTAAGCAGAGGCCCCGGGGGAGCTTTTCAGGATGGCTCAGCATGTTCTTTTTACTGAAGGACACATGGCTTTTCAGAGCAAAAACTGCTAATTTACAAATGAAGAAAATACCACAGAAAATTGCCATTGGGAATGGCTCGTACTAAGTGGGGCAAAGACACTGGGCCGAGTTACACAGAGGGTGACCTAGAGAGAGTGCAGCTGGCCGCTGCTTACTCTGTTCTGCTTATTGAGTGGTGTCGGTGTTTCCTGATCAACCGAAGATGCCAGTTATGAAATGCTTCCTGTTTAGGTCAGCGTTGCTTTACACACTTAGAAACACTTAGAAACACCAACAAAGCACCAGGTCCTGAGAACACTTAGCCTCCGGCACTTACTTTTTCATAAGTTCTGCAATTCTTTGGCATTCTTCCTTATCATAAAACCAAATTCCATAAATGGACACTGGAAAAAGACACACAGCACAAGTTATGAGCATCTTCCAAATTACACAATGCAAAGAAACTCCCTATTGCCTTAGAGGAAAAATACTTAAGAATTTAGGTAGTGAATGAGTTAATTATTAAATAAATGAAACCAGTCACTGAAGTTAAAGCTTAAAAACCTAACATCAGAAATCTTGGTGATTTGGCACACACACACACACACTCACGCACTCACATTTGGTAAGTGCTCCTTATGTGACTACAGATTGAAAATGAAATCAGGATTTCTAAACTTCTTGGCTTCAAGACTTCATTGTTTCTATACTCCATTTGCACATCTCACAAACACATTTCATCTTTATTTTTAAATATTCAGAAATCTGATGCTCAAATTATGCCTAAAAAAACTCCCTCCCTCTTCTCCCAGGAATATGTTAACTGAAAAAATTGGCTGTGAGCTATTAGGATAGGGAGCTAGGGAAAAAAAAAAACTTTAATAATAAATCTCATTTCAAAATGTCTATTCAGAAAATTCACAGATGTTGAAAGACTGTATATGACTATGGCCTAATCATTTAGCAATGGAAGAAGTGTAGAATAAGATAACTGCAATTGAAATAAGTTGTGTACTAAACTTAGTGTGTACCCAGCTCTGCCACCTTCACAGCAAAGGCCAAAACGGTTGCAGAATACATTTGTAAATATCTGGTTGAGGACTTGGTGGTACTGTGTAAATAATCACATAAACAATACACGAACTACAGGTACATCTTAAATTACCTCATTGAAACAGCATAGAACAAGGAAAATAAGCAAAAAATGCTTTTAAAGGAAAACATTTACAAATTTAAGCTTCTAAAACATTTAACTATTTTGTTATGAAGACAGCTTTGATATTCTAAGTATACCTTCCCCCCCTCACCTCGCCAATGCCCAGATATAAATTTTCTGCTTTAGCACAGTACTGATTAAATATCAAATAGTATAGGAAATGAATCCCAATTACTAACTTGCTGAAAATCATTACTCAGAGTTTAATCTTTGTTTTTGTACTAATCAAGTGCATATAGACTTTAAAAAAACATTTTTTATTATGTGTATGTGTTTGTGTATGTGCATTCCACATATATGAGGGGGCCTGCGGAGTCCAGAAGAGGGTGTCGGAGCCTCTGGAAAAGCAGCAAGTGCTCTTAACCACTGGGCGGTCTCTCCAGCCTCTGTCTGCACAATCTTTATCTCAGCTACCTACATATGAAGGGGGGAGTGGGAGGAAAGGCCCAGGTTTTTTTGTAAGAGGTTATCCTCTAGCTGGGAATGGTGGCGCACACCTTTAATCCTAGTACTTGGGAGGCAGAGGCAGGAGGATCTTTGTGAGTTCAAGGCCAGCCTGGTCTACAGAGTGAGTTCCAGGACAGCTGGGGCTACAGGGAGACCCTGTCTCGAAAAGACCAAAAAAAAAAAAAGAGAGGATATCCTCTTAAGTAGAAACACACACAAACTCCTCAGTGTTCTGACAAATCTAAGAAAAAGAAGAAGAACATGGGTGTTTTCAAGTCCATGTGCTTTTTTTTTTTTTTTAATTTATTTCTGTATGTGTATGGATTTACTGTCTGCATGTTGGTTTGTACACCTGTGTCGTGCAATGCCGCGGAGCTCAGAAGAGGGTGTCGGATTCCCCTGGAACTGGAGTTCTCCTGGAATTGGAGTTTCAGACGGTTCTCAGCCAGCGGTTGGCGCTTTTAACCACTCAGCCATCTCTCCAGCCCCAAGTCCATGTGCTTTCTATAAGCACTTTTATATCAAAGCAAACTCTTACATCTCAAGATTATTAAATGTGTTTCTGGAAACTTCAAATCCCAGGCTACTTCCCATCCACCAGAAGTGACCCCTCACTCAGATTCCTGAAAGACTTCTACACGGCAACCTTCTTGCTCTTTCTTGCGAGATCAAGTTGGATGAGTTGGATCACAGCCACTCAGCCACTTCACAAATCTAAGTATGTTGATGTGTTTGCTTGCTTTGGTCTTGGTTGTAGTACTAGGAACCTGCTTTGGATCTTTTGGCCACAATGAAAACTCTTCTTCTTTGAAGACCAAGTTTTCCAAATCAGCCAGAGTGCAAACCATGGTGTAACCAGAGAAGGCCCGGGGCAGAGAAAGAGTCACTGTGAGTCCTCCCTCCAGACTGCGGCACAAACACTTCCGGGGCCATTCTCCCTTATGTGTGGCCTTTGACATAAGGAACTAGACTGTTAGAACGGCAGGACACTAAACCCACTGGACACAAACAGGAAAGCAGTGTGATATCTTCATTGCTATGAGATGCTGAAACACAGGTTTAGGGCAGAAAACAAAATAAAACAAAACAGAACAAAACAAAAACACCGGAGAACATCTTTCAAGCATCAAAGGAAAAGCTGGGTTGGTCACTGTTATTTAGGACATCGTGGAGATCTAAGACCCAACCAGTTACCCATGAAGCAACATGGTCTTAAAAATTATAATGGGATCATTTTGAAATGATTCTTTTCATTCGGTCAATATTTAGTTTGAACATATAAGGCCTTAAAGAACAAGGAGGAGAATAAAAAACAGCTTCTGGCCACTGAAAAGTGGCACCAAGATAAAACGAAGGGCTGGGCCTGTGTTTTCTTCTCCCTAAAATAGTTTTGCAGCCCGAGCTGCACTGCACTGCGAATTCCATGAGAGTGCACATTCCAGCTGAAGTTTTCTGCCTCATGGCCCAGGTCTATCAATCACCCCCACCTCAGGCCTATCTCTCTGCCGCATAAGAGGCTGGGCCAGAGCAGCTCATAGTGATATATAAAGACCAGAACTCATCATGTCTTCAGGAGGTGATGAACTGACAGGCTGACAGAAGCCATTTGCTTCACATTTCCATCCAGGCGCTCCTGTGAAGCCAGTGGGGGAGGGTGTCACGCACCCCCCTCCCCCGCCCCCACCCCTGGTCGGAGCATGCAGCAAAGACAGACGCTGCTGGGGAAAGCCAGGGAGGGAGGTGTGCTTTCAATTCTAAACCTGAAAGGAATAACCTAAAGTCACAGTTGAGTGACAGACAGAGTGTGTAAACTTTTATGGCCCTCGATTGTGGCTGCAGAAATCATTTCTAAGTTTTAAAAAGGTACAAGGTGGGGGGGAGTCAGTATCGGGACCTTTGTTTAGTTGTGAACTCAAGTTGCTCGTACAACTGGAGCGCCACAATGATTCGAGCCTTCGTTCAGCCTACCACCCCCCCATACCAGCCGCTTCCCAGTCACCTGTCTGAGGAAACAGAGGGGAAGTTCAAGGGCAAGGTGGTACGTGAAGCTCAGCTCAACTGTTTCTACATCTCTCCAGGAGGTAAGAAACTGAAGTGGAATAGAAAGGACGTTGGATCTGTTCTAGAAAGTAAGATGCTGAGTGAGCCCCACCCCACCCCTACAAGCCTCCTCTCTGGGCAATCTTCTGTAGTTTGGGGGACGTTTAACAGCACAGTTGTAAAGCTCTGTCTAGCACTGCACTCTCCTGGATGCCATTCTTGGAAAATTTTCCATTGAAAAAGGGTGGTGTTTAAAGCAAGAGGCATTTAGCAGCCTTCCTGTGCATGGCAAAACACCCATCGCCTACCGTCTTCTCTGTGATTTGAGAAAGAGCAAGAAGGGCGAAATTTCCAAATTGTAGTTCACATCTGAATTTTGTAGGCATACATAGATGAGTGAGTGAGTTGATTCTACTCAATAGCATTTTCTCCTTTAGCTTCTTCAGTGGAAAAATTGAAAGCCAATCAAATTTCAATAGGCCAATTAGGCAGCCATTAGAGGCGATTATCAAATGTCACTTAAATGCGTGTTTTCACTTAGAACCCTCTGGCTCCGACCAGTACAGCACAGCAGGTCATTCTGGAAGATCCCAGGACTTTCCCTGCCCTGATTATGCTAATAAATGTTTCTAGTTGATACGACTTTTGAGACATTTGACATTTGTTCTATATTTTATGCCAAATACTTTTCAACTTGAAATCATTTAAAAAGGATTTGGGTTAATACTTGTGAAAAATCTGAAAAGAAAGCATATCCCCATACAGTCGGCGGGTCCAATATAATGCAGTAAGTGAGTCGGGCCAGGCAGACCTGGCCTGGTAAGGCTCGTCCTTTCCTTGAAGGTCTCCTCTCCTATCCCCTTCCTCTCGTCCCTTATTCCTGTCAAAAGGACGGGCAATCTGTCAGTTCCGTCTTTACTGGGAAAGCTGGAGAACACAGTGATCAGTTACAAAAGTCTTTTATGGACATTTGAGGATTAACTCAAAATTTAAAACTGCCCTTACAATTTCATGTCTTTCTCAAATGAGAATAAGAATCTCTAGCCCATTCATAAAGTTAGTGTAAACATCTGTTTGGTGGAGTTTGTTCAAATTCAGTATTTTTGATGTCCTGTCCCATGTACCTTGTTCACACTGCTGGACGTCTGACCACACTCAGGATGACCATACCAGAGGCTGGTGGCATCCGGCCTTCTGAAGGACCACAATATACTTAAGAACAGGAAAATCTGAAAGCATAGAGCTGGCGCCACCCAGGAAGTGTGCTGTTCGGTGATCTCCATCACCAATGAGCCACTGGGGTTTCCCAAGGGTCTACGAGGGCCAAAGTCATTTTTCTTATTCAATCTTTTTTTTTTTCTAAAATAGGCTCCTCTCATAACCCTACAAACTAAATATGTATCTTTAAAAACTTTTTATATGCTTTGGTTGATTTCTAAGCTTGGTTGTGAAAGAATGAAAGGAGTCTGTTTTTATTTTGTTAATTTTTTTACGTCGATTTACTTTTGTGTGTGTGGGTACAAGCATGCGTGTGGGCACAAGTATGCGTGTGGGCACAGCATGTGGAGGCCAGCTGGCTGCTTTCTTCCTCCACATGTGCTCCAGGGACGGAACTTAGGTTAGCAACCTTGGAAGCAGGTGATTCTCATGCTGGGCCATCTTGCTATGGCCTTGAGTTTTTTTTTTTTTTTTTTTTTTTTTTTGGACTTTTTGAGACAGGGTCTCCCTTTACTCCCAGCTGGCCTGGAGCTCACTATGTAGGAATTAGTCTTTTTTTTAAAAAGCCTTGGTTTTCTGGGTTTGGTGGTGCACACCTTTAACCCCAACACTCAGGAGGCAGAGGCAGGCGGATCTCTGTGAGTTCAAGGCTAGCCTGGTCTACAGAACAAGCTCCAGGCCAGCTGGGAGTAAAGGGAGACCCTGTCTTAAACAAAACCAAACCAAACAAAAAAACACCTGAGTTTGTGTGGACTTTCAGAGGAAGAAAGGAAGGATGGAAGGGAAGGAGGCCTGAGGGAGGCCGGGAAGCCTTGTAGCAGCTGCCCTGTTTAGAGCAGATGCTCTCATAGCAGTTGAGGGCTGTGTCCCGGCTCCATAGATGGGAAACCAAGGCTGTGCCTGTCTGGCTATGCGTCAGTCCTGTACTTCTAACTGGCTTCCCTCTGGCCTGCTCTTTAATGCCTTTAAAGTAATGTTCTTTCATTCACCTTCCGCTCTGGCTTTACTGACCAAACACGGACACATCTTGTAAAACAAAATCCTTACTGGCCGCAGAGTGGCTACATAGCGTTGTTATCTTTGGCCTGGGTCTGGTTCTTCTCACATGACATAGTTTTACTGCCCTTCACAAATCAGCAATCCTGATCCCATGTTCTCGGGATACTGGAAGGTTCACAGCAGATGGAAGCAGTTGCTATTTAATGGGTAGCTAATACTTGTGAGCATTTGAAACAGACAGTAGAAAACCCTTGAAAACAACTTTCTCTCCTTTCCAAATAAATTAACTAATAGAAAGTGAATGCTATTAAAAACGGACAAAAATCCTGTAACCAAAGCATTATATTAATTTGAATTAATACGTATTCTTCAACCATCTATGAGACTCTAAATTCCCTTAAAATACAAATTTAACCTTTAGAAAGTTTTCACTGATAACAAATGTCATTCACTCTTCCTAATCTCACCTCCCTCCCCAGCTGGGAGCCCTGACTCTCACTATTACTGTCGGGGTCAACAAAGGTCAGATGGAATCCACATTCTATGTCATTTTCTTTGTCTGTGGGGAGGGGGTAAGGGTTGGGGCCATTCTTTTACTCTAAGAAATTTAACAGAGTAAAGAAACTTCTAAAAAATGGAATCAGGAAAATCCCTAGTTAATGACAATAGAAACAGGAACAATTTATTCTGCTTTGTTGACCATTTAAGTTTGTCTCCATTTTGTTCATAATCTTGCTGATAAATTTCAAAATCTCCTGGGCCACAAATACCAAACAGGGATTTCCTGAAACAACTCTCATCTCTCTGAACCCAATTCATCCTTACTCTTTTAGGGATAAATTTTCAATGTTTTCTTTGCTCCCAGTCTTTTTGTTTGTTTTTGTTTGTTTTCTCGCTTTAATCCAAATTTTGTAGACTTATCATATTTGCTCCCAGTCTTTTTTGAATATTCTTGTACTAAAATAGTTGAACAATTGCACATCTGTTCCCTTGACTAGACTATAAATTCCCTGAAGGGAGGACTTTCATACATCCAGCACAGCAAGCACCATGTAATATAGTTACACTTCATGCCATCAATAATCTGTGCTATTGCTAATATCAGTTCTGGTCTAATTAAATGTCATAGATCAGATATGCTACAGTCCTCTGCCAACTGATTCACTCTATCAGACAGCAAAGCATGCCCCTTGCAAGGGCCTTTTATTTCTCTAACTTCTTTAAGAGTTCACTTTTCTAAGCCTAGGGAACAACCTGCGGAAGAGGGGGCGTGGTAGAATGTAAAGGCTCCGATTGGGGTGAATGGTGAAACTACAGCGATGTAGTCTGGACACTCATTTGATCAACTTGATTGAACAAACAACATGTCACCCCCCACTGGATGGTGGGGCTGTGGGGGTTTGGACACAACAGCCTGTAGATTGGTTTTGCACGAAGGATGCTTGTACTCATGGATTATCACTTATAGCTAAACAAGGAAAAAAAAAAAACAGAGAAAGATGCAAGACAGTTATGGCAGAATACATGATCTGGGATGGGGTGGGGGTGGGGGGGAAGGGAAAGGGAAAAATGCCTGATCTGAATTGGAAAATGATGTACGAAATGCACAAAGCATCAATAAAAAAAAAAAATTAAAAAAAAAAAAAGAGTTCACTTTGCATCCAACCCTTCATCTACTGGGTGCAAGTGATACTGATAGGCTGTTTTACTTAGGGTGTGAGTTTCCAGAGATTATATATTTCTATTGACCTAGCAGTAGGCAGACACTAATATACTTATTTTATAATACTTATGTTAACATAATAACTTATGTTATTATCACAACAATTCTATTCCCTGTACCCTTCCTGCCTACTTCTCCCACTCGCAATGGGGAGCTCAGAGAACGCAGCATTTCTCTTCCTTACAGACGAATGCAGGACAGAGTATAATAGGACTTGGGTTTAGCAAGGAATTAAGTGAGTCTCCTGTAAGTTGTATGTGCTAATAGAAACCTTGAGTTAAAAGTGCTTCAATTATCTTAAATATGCCAATTAATCTAGTAACATTCTAAAATCTATAGTTTTAAACAGATTTCAATAAGGGAGAGTAAGTCCTGTCTTCCATAACTAATTTGTGAGAAAGGTATGCTTTAGGCTAAACACGAAACATAGCATTTCACTCAAAAAATTCTTCAGGTCAAAAAACTGTTTCAAAAAGCACAAGACTTTCTCATATTTGAGTCAGATGATTTAATCCAATGTTTATGGTGACAGGGGCAGCTTTGGTGAGAACAGCTTAACTATACAGCATGAGATCACTGAAAGCTTCTGAGGCTTGACGCAGGAGTCATCAGCCCGAAACTACTACTTCCTGATGGAAAAGTGTGTGTGTGTGCGTGTGTGAGTGTGTGTGTGTGTGTGTGTGTGTGTGTGTGTGTGAGAGGGTGGAGAGAGCTCAGTGGTTAAGAGCACCAACTGCTCTTGCAGAGGACCGGGGTTTGATTCCTTAGCCCCCACATGGCAGCTAAGAACCGTTTTTAAGCCGGGCATGGTGGCACACGCCTTTAATCCTAGCACTTGGGAGGCAGAGGCAGGTGGATCTCTGTGAGTTCAAGACCAGCCTGGTCTACAGAGTGAGTTCCAGGCCAGCTGGGGCTACAGGGAGACCCTGTCTCGAAAAAAAAAGAAAAGTGAGTTGGAATCTCTCTCTTTTCCATGAATGGACACAGGAGACATCCCTGTTCCTGAAGCCTTTATGTTATAAACGATCGATCCCTGTTTTGTTTTATTTGGAAAGGAGAGCCATAGGTTGTACACGCAATAATTCTATCCTCAGTTCACAGCCTCACTGGTTTGCTTTCTCGCACATCCTTAAGAACACAGAACAAATAAGGTTTCCTTCTGTGAGTTAAGAAATGAATTTATTAGCCAGACGTGGTGGTGCACGCCTTTAATCCTAGCACTTGGGAGGCAGAGGCAGGTGGATCTCTGTGAGTTCAAGGCCAGCCTGGTCTACAGAGTGAGTTCCAGGCCAGTTGGGGATACAGGGAGAATAAAAGACCAAAAAAAAAAAAAAAAAAAAAAAAAGAAATGAATTCACTTTGGTTCCAGAACTTGAGTATTTGAAAGTACTTTGTGACTGACTTTTGGATAAAAATCAGCATTATAAGAATGGAATTTAAAAGCACATGAATGGAGATCTTACACAGCCATAATGTCCACTTACTCTGTGTTGAGGCATGGAGACTAAAAGATGCTTCTTCACTCATGAAGCTATTTAAGGGAACATTTTGGAATCCAGTCTTTCTCTGCCAAGATCTGGGTTTCTTCAATGCCAAATTGGGTTCTCTCAACAAAAATATAAAATATCATACAACTTCAAGCCATAAATGCAATGTATGAATGGAAACAGCATTACTATGTGGATATTTATTTCCTTGGCATTACATGGCTGAGGATAAAGAAGTGATTTCGCTTAATTTTATTCTACAAGGTAGATGCATATGACCACGTATGATTCTGTCTCATGGATTCTTCCTGATCCAAGGACCTTATCTATAAACAATTTTTCCTATTACGACACCTAGTCAGTTTAGAGATGTACAGACATATCCCCATTACATTCCTGGAAGGTCGTCTTATGGGTGAGTGACCTAATCATCTACAATAGAAGTACAGAGTCTCTAGCTGAGGGTCAGAGTAAGAGAAATACATTTACCTGGGCCATGCCTGTGATGTGGGGGTTCAGGGTAGGAGAAGTACGGCTTAGCCAGGCTGTGTAGGTGACGTGGGGTTCAGGTTAGAGAAGCCCAGCTCATGTGAGCTGCACAGATGCTGATGTCGACTTGTTTCAAGGAGCTACCAGATGCTATGACTCAACACATGCAAAACCAAAAATACGGCATCCACAGATACCTCAAGACTCAAAAGTAAAATCCTGCTCTACTTCAAAGTTTTCCAGAGCTTTCTGTAATTGACAGAACTCCAGTTCTTTGGATAAATCATCTCTCTAGAGCTTAGACCCCTTCAGCATGAGCAGTGTACTGACAGAGAACAAAGTTCTGTCACTCATGGCATAGGAGATATGCAACCCTCAATCATTCATTGAAGTTCATCAGCTCTCTATGCAAAGAGGCAAAATAAAGAGGTCAAAGTTGGCTTAAAGACACAATATGAAGTTAAATGACCGTATTATAAGTTTTAAATTTCAGGGACCTTCTTTCTAATTAAGAAGCACAGGAGAGTCCTTGAAGGTAACTGAGCGCAACGATCACAACAGCTCACACAGTGAGAACTTCAAGATTATACAGGCTCCCCACTGAGTGATGTGCAATGTCAAAGTCCTCCTCTCCTGTTCCACATTATTTGAATCAGGTGAGTTTACTATGAGGCTCTTACATTGTTGGGCAGATCCTAAGGAGACACACATGCTTTTGTTATTCTTGCAAATACTGTCTGTGCTAGATAAGAATGTCTGATTTTTACTTGTATAATTACTTTTATGTCTCTTGACCCTAGAGGACTTCAGGAGTTCAGTAATACCCCTAAAATTTAGGTCTGTAAGATGGTGTGCACAGACACAAGTAAACATTTCTGAAGGTGAAATAACAGCCTAGACTTAGACTAACACCTGCACACAGTAGGCAATTGTAGCTGAAGGAAGGAGGGAGGGAAGATTCATCAGATTCTAGTACCCAAGATGAAAAGCTGTTATTTGAGAATAGCAACACAACAGCCAATATCCTAGAATGGAAAACTAAGCTCAAGTATCTATGGGTAATGAGGCTTTTTATTTCTTTGTAGCAGGTTTCCATAGGGTTTGGTTTTACCCTTTCAACTGCTTTTATAGCAACTGTCTGAGTGACTCCAAGGTTAGGTGACAAATCTCAGGGTCTCAGAATATGGTGAGTTGGAAGAGTTTCATTCCTCTATACATCTTAAAATCCACAAGGCTTCAAAGCCCCAATCCACCGGCATTCCTAGACAGAGAGGGGAGCCATGCAATTCAGCCCTGTTACTGCTTTCAGACAGTTTGATGGGCAGGATTTTCAATCTGATCGTGAATGGGGGACTAGAGAAGAATTTCTGAAAGCTGGGAACCCCTGTGTCTGTTATAAATCAATCACTCCAAGCAAAGTAGCTTCAAAACTTTGTCGTAAGCTGGATGATGTTTAGAATGCTAGACAGCACACCCACACAATGTTGCTAGACAGCAACAATTCCACAATTAATACAAATGATTTTGGCATTACCTAAAGTCCATTGTACATGTCTACTTCTTATCTAGACCCATTTATTTTCTGGGCTCGTGGAATCACAGAATACAAGTAAAATATAAGATAAGGCCTCTCTCCACAAAGGACCTGAAATGTGCTATTCATGCTTACATAGTGACCTGCTGGTTTATGGTGGTATCATGGCAGAGCAAAGGTTTCAAAGAACACACTCTGTGTATTGAGAGTAATGTTGCTTCCAAATTCTGCTCCATCCTAGTTTTGAAATTTGACTTTCTTACTGCTACTATTTATTTTAGACATATACACATACAACTTAACTGGGGTTTGAGAATAAATTAGAGTTTACACTTTATTTAAACATTTTTTTATTAATTTTATTTTATTTCTGTATGTGTATGAATGTACTGTCTGCATGCAAATCTGTGCACCCGTGTCGTGCAATGCCGCGGAGGTCAGAAGAGGGCGTCGGATTCCCCTGGAACTGGAGTTCTCCTGGAATTGGAGTTTCAGACGGTTCTCAGCCGCCATGTGGGTGCTGGGGATCGAACCCGGGTCCTCTGTAAGAGCGGTCGGCGCTCTTAACCGCTAGGCCATCTCTCCAGCCCCTAGAGTTTACACTTTATAACAGCCACCAAGAAAATATTTAAAATTGTATTTTAAAGCTATTTATTACTTATTATACACTGTTTTAAGGAAAAGACTGCAGAACAGATGCTAGAAAATTGACTCTTTAACAAAGTGAATTTGTCTTTTTGTTGTGTAATTTGAGACAGGGTGTTGGCCTTATAGCTCAGGAGAGTCTCAGCCTCCTAATCCTCCTGTTTCAGTCTCTAGGATGTGGAGATTGCAGTCATGGGGCACATGTCCAGCTTAAAAATTGGCTCTTGGGCTGGAGATGGCTCAGTGGGTAAAGGCACTTGGTGCTGGGCCTCATGGCCCAAGTTCAATCCCTGGGACCCACACAGTAGAAGGGAAAAACTGACTTACCTCTACATGTGTACTGTGGCACACACACCATGCTCACATACATACATACATACATACATACATACATACATACATACAGTAAATACCTCAATTGACCTTTCAGAGGTAAACAGAAGCTTTGCAAGGTGGCATACACCACTAATCCTGGCACTGGAGAAGCAAAGACAGGCAGATCTCTTTGAGTTCAAGGTCAGTCTACAAAGCAAGCTCTAGGCCAACCAGAATTACACAGTGAAAATTTGTCTCAAAAAGAAGAAAAGGACAGGTGTGGTGGTGCATGCCTTTAATCCTCGCACTCAGGAGGCAGAGGCAGGCAAGCAGGCGGATCTCTGTGAGTTCAAGGTCAGCCTGGTCTACAGAGTGAGTTCCAGGCCAGTTGGGGCTATAGGGAGACACTGTCTCAAAAAAAAAAAAAAAAAAAAAGTAAATAGAGGGTTAATTTCAATTTTAAAAATTTTCATTTATTTGTCTGTGTATGCCACAGAGCATGAATGGAAGAGAGGACAAGTTTTGGGAGCTGGGTCTCTCTCTCCACCATATGGGTTCTAGGGACTGAACTCAAGTTGTCAGTCTTGGCCATGCAGTCTTTAGCCCACTGAGCTATTGTGGGGACAACTTTCCTGGGAATGCCTGTCTTACCTAACCTTGTAACCAAAGCTAATCTTATGTCTGGAGATCATTTATCACTATTCAATCTGCCTTGTGACTATGTAATGAGTTTATTAAAGCATAGGTAGTCTTTAATAAAGCAATGTAACAATGTTGCTAGGCCTTGACTCCTCTTCTTGAAGTCAACTTTTACAAGATGAGCCATACAAACAGCTTTAATTTTAGATTCTGTTCACTATTCTCCCTTATGACCCTTCCTTGTCCCTGGCCCAGAATAATGTATATGTCTGTGTTGTGAAAATATCACTGGTGAATGGAGCAACACTGAAAGGAATAAATGATCCCTAAACACCATGCTGCAAACAACAGGTGGGGTTAGAAAGGTAACATGTGTCTGTGGTTGTGTATGCTGTTCCGGAGCAGGAGAGGTAGCATTTGTCTGTGGTTGTGTATGCTGTTCCGGAGCAGGAGCAGTAACATGTGTCTGTGGTTGTGTATGCTGTTCCAGAGCAGTAGGGGTAACGTGTATGTGGTTGTGTATGCTGTTCCGGAGCAGGAGAGGTAACATTTGTCTGTGGTTATGTATGCTGTTCCAGAGCAGTAGGGGTAACGTGTATGTGGTTGTGTATGCTGTTCCGGAGCAGGAGAGGTAGCATTTGTCTGTGGTTATGTATGCTGTTCCAGAGCAGGAGAGGTAACACATGTCTGTGGTTATGTGTGCTGTTCCGGAGCAGGAGAGGTAACATGTGTCTGTGGTTATGTATGCTGTTCCAGAGCAGGAGAGGTAACATTTGTCTGTGGTTATGTATGCTGTTCTGGAGCAGGAGAGGTAACATTTGTCTGTGTTTGTGTATGCTGTTCCAGAGCAGGAGAGGTAACATGTGTCTGTGGTTATGTATGCTGTTCTGGAGCAGTAGAGGTAACACGTGTCTGTGGTTATGTATGCTGTTCTGGAGCAGTAGAGGTAACACGTGTCTGTGGTGGTGTATGCTGTTCCAGAGCAGGAGAGGTAACATGTGTCCATGGTGGTGTATGCTGTTCTGGAGCAGGAGAGATAACATGTGTCCATGGTTGTGTATGTTGTTCCCGAGCAGTAGGGGTAACATGTGTCTGTGGTTGTGTATGCTGTTCTGGAGCAGGAGAGGTAACATGTGTCCATGGTTGTGTATGCTGTTCTGGAGTAGTAGGGGGACCAGAAAAGGAAAATTCTTCTCTTATAAGAGAAGTTCCTCATCTCTCTCCCAGTTCATGCTGGATGTACTGTTTCAATAAAGACAAGTACACCCCAGGTTGGAAGAACAGTTTTGAGAGAAATCAGGAGGAACAAGTTCTGAGAACAGATCAGGGTCTTGTGGCTTAAACAACTCCAAGAATCGGGCTGTCTTTGTTCAGGCACTACTGCACTGAAACAGGCCATCCAGCACTTCCAGTTAATTCCTTTTACTCAGAAAAATAATTGTGTCATTACAGGTTTTATGGATTTTTAAAAAAATGTCTTCTGACCAAAGAAGCCTTTCTTCTCTATGTGAAGAAAGCCAGAATGAGTGATTATAGCCTTAATATATGATCTGGAAGCTATCTCATATGACTTACAATTTATAGTTAAGGTCAAGCTACATGAAAAGTGTTTGGCATTGTGTTGTTTAAAAGTACCATGGATGTTTTTGAATAAGGAGCATGGTATTTCCAAGTGGTGGAAATTAAGCTGCAAGCCAAGGAGTTTTGGTATAATACTATAATCAAACTTGACAAACTGTAGAGTCAGATCAGCCAGGGAAGGTAGATCAGTAGGGGAGCACTTGCCCCAGGGCTTAAATCCCCAGCACAACCCAAACAACAACGAAATACCAAATTATACTTAAGTAGTCATTTCTTTAAACACTTCATTTAAAAATGTTTTTGATTTGTTATTTTATGTATGTGACGTTTTGCTTACGTGTATGTAAATACACTCCTGTCATGCAATGCCTGCACAGGCTAGAAGAGGGTGTCAGATCCCCTGGAACTAGAGTTATGGACAGTTGTTAGATGCCACGTGAGTGCTGGAAACTGAACCCAAATCTTCTGCAAGAGGAACCAGTGCTCTTAACTGCTGAGCTATCATCTCTCCAGCTATACTCTCTTGTTTGTTTTGACAGGGTCTCCATAGACCCAGGCTACTTATAAGCCACTGTGTGGACCAGGATAGCCTCTGTCTCACAGAGATCCATCTACCTCTGCCTCCCAGGACTGGGATTAAAGAGAGGCACAAGCCATCACGGACTTATAAAAGGAGATTACATTCTTCTTTTATAAGCTTCAATTATTCCCTACTTTTCAAAAACTAAGAAATAATATACAATAAAATGGATTGATGTGTTTTCACAAACATATTTATCCCTTCCATTTGGTTGTCAAGCCTATATATTACAGGCAGCTCAGTTCCCTTGTATGGTCTGAATGCCTGATCATGATTCCTGACACTTTTTCTTTCATTAGTGTTGCCAAGGGTTCATCAACTCATGACTCTTCAAAAAAAAAAATACCTCTTGGTTTCTCTATTTTGTCTTCTAGCTCACTGATTTCTGTGTTTCCTTCCTTCTATTCTGGACTTAGTTTGCTCACCTTCTATCTTGTGTGCATGCATGTGTGCATGTGCATAGGTACACCCCACTGTGCTCATGTGCCAAGGCCTGAGGCTGATACTGAGATCTCTTCCTCAATTACTTTTCTACCTTATTTTCCCCTTTAAAAATATTTTATATGGGGGGCTTGAGAGATGGCTCAGTGGTTAAGAGCGCCAACTGCTCTTGCAGAGGACCCGGGTTTGATTCCCAGCACCCACATGGCGGCTAAGAACCGTCTTTAAGCCAGGCGTGGTGGCGCAGCCTTTAATCCTAGCACTTGGAGGCAGAGGCAGGCGGATCTCTGAGTTCCAGGCCAGCCTGGTCTACAGAGTGAGTTCTGGGCCAGCTGAGGCTGTAGGGAGACCCTGTCTCCAAAGAAAAAATTATATGTATTTCATGTGTTTTGCCTGCATGTGTGCATGTGTACCATGTGCATGAAGTGGCATCAGATCTAAGAATGTGGGTTAACAGAACACTGTGAGCTGCCACATGAGTGCTGGGAACTGAACCCAGGTGCTCTGCAAGAGCAACAAGTGCTCTTAACTCCTGAGCCACCTCTTTGGGCCCCCTGCCTTATTTTTAGAGACAGAGGCTCTCACTGAACCCATATAGACTAGGGCTAGTGAGGTCCTAGGATCTACCTGTATCAGCCACATGCTGGAGTCACAGGCAGACACTGCCACGGCTGGCTTTTCTGTGGGTTCTGTAGGGATCTGCACCTGGGCTCTCCTCGTGGCAGACCAAGCATTTCACCCATGCGGCCATTTCCCCGGTCATCTTTGTTTTTCATGTGGAAGCTAAATACATGTTTTGAGACTTTTCTTCTTTTCTAGTAAGCTTTGGATTCTATAAATTTCAAAGTTCCTCTTTAGTTGCATCTGGCAGGTTGTATTTTCATTTTTTTAAATTTTATAATTTTTATTTTGTGTGTATAAGTGTATTGCATGTGTGTGTGTGTGTGTGTGTGTGTGTGTGTGTATGTATGTGTGCACACATTCACATGTCATGCAATGCCCATGAAGGTCAGAAGGCACTGCCTTCTCCTGGAACTGGAGTCACAGATGGTTGTTGGCTTCCAAGTGGGTGCTGGGAATTAAACCCAGCTCCTCTGCAAGAGCAGCCGGTGGTGCTCTTAACTGCTGAGCCATCACTCTAGCCCTAAATTTTCTTCTTATTTTTTCTTCTTCCATATTTTCATTTTTACCCAGTTAAAATATTCTCTAATTTTTCCTTTCTTGATTTATTCTAAACTCCAGGCTCATTCTACAATAAAATCAATTTAGCTCTATTCCTTTAACTACAGAAAATAATTCACATGTCCTGGCTCTGAAAGTTGTCACTGCTATTTACAACTTTACTTAAAGTATTATATTTGCAGAAATAAAATTTCTAAAATGTATTTCCAAATATTAAAATCTTATTTAGTTGTGAAATAGAAAATAAAATAAATATATGATTATTATAGGGGACTAACAGAAATGGTCAAATTCAGCTTTTTGTTGTTTATTTTTGGTAGTCTCTTTGTTGATAATGAGACAGATTCTTAATATTAAAAGAAACTTTTTTTTTTTTTTTTTTGTCTTTTTGAGACAGGGACTCCCTGTAGCCTCAGCTATCCCAGAACTCACTGTGTAGACCAGGCTGGCCTTGAATCACAAAGATCTGCCTGCCTCTGCCTCCTGAGTGATAGGATTAAAGGTGTGCACCACCACGCCCAGCAAAAGAAACTTCTCTTTAAGCTTTGGAGTGTACACTAAGAACACTTAATTATTAAAAGGTATAATTTGGTCAAATACGGTATTCACTGTTGACACTTTCATTCCTTGGGCCTGGGGTCCTAACACTGGCCTTCTGCCATTCAGATCACCTTTAACCACACAGTATTCTCATTTATAAAACAGGAATCACAGTATTTCCAGACACGTTTGTTGAATGAACAAAATTCTGTCCCCAAATTTACTAGCAATTTTATTTGTTTTTTTAAAGCTTATTTAGAAAAGCAGGTCATGGCTGCAAGCCCAGCACTGGGACAGGGTTGGAGACAGGCAGATGGTGGTGCTCGAAGGCCAGCCAGCCAGCCCAGTGAGCTCTCACTTCAATGGGAGGAAAGGGGAACAACAGGGTTTGACACCTGACGTCTTCCTCTGGGCTCTGCACATCCACACCCTTGCGTATGTACCACACACAGTATACACACACACACACACACACACACACACACACACACACACACACACATAAGACTTAGGTCAAATCTCATTTTGATAAAGTACAACAAAGCTCAGACTATAAATGATTTTCTATAATAAAATAAGTTTGTATAATTTATAAAGATCCAAAGTTATCTAAACATTACTTTTTTTCTCATTGCTAATTAAATGAAGAGAGATTTTCACTTCTTTATTTTGCTCCTATAGATTCATCCAATTTAAGACAAGGGAGAGTTGGAATTTTAGGCACTGATCCCCCCCCATGAGTCTAAAAAATCGTGGTGAGAAGTCACATGATTCTGTACTAGCTCCACTCCACTGCAGTGCCCTGATATGGCTTATGACCGTATGGCCATAAGAAAGGGCAAGCACTTCAGAGACACGACTGAACAGACCCCCAGAAGACAACATTTCCCCAGAAACAACACTGCATGAAGCTGGGCTCCTAATCAGAGAACATGAAAGCCACATGTAACTATTTTTTTTTAATTTTTTTTAATTAATTTTATTTATTTCTGTATGTGTACGAATGTATTGTCTGCATGCAAGTCTGTGCACCCGTGTCGTGCAATGCCGCGGAGGTCAGAAGTGGGCGTCGGATTCCCCTGGAGCTGGAGTTCTCCTGGAGTTGGAGTTTCAGACGGTTCTCAGCCGCCATGTGGGTGCTGGGGATCGAACCCAGGTCCTCTGCAAGAGCGGTCGGCGCTCTTAACCGCTAGGCCATCTCTCCAGCCCCACATGTAACTATTATATAAAAATATCTGAGCTGTAAGAAATACCTGAGCAGCTCCCAAGACTCCGACAGCATGTGTGATAAACTTCCGGTGTACCTTTGACACCAAGGGCTGAAAAGCTTTTACAAATAAATTAAAAGCAGGGGCTGGAGAGATGGCCTAGTGGTTAAGAGCGCTGACCGCTCTTACAGAGGACCCGGGTTCGATCCCCAGCACCCACATGGCGGCTGAGAACTGTCTGAAACTCCAATTCCAGGAGAACTCCAGTTCCAGGGGAATCCGAGACCCTCTTCTGACCTCCGCGGCATTGCACGACACGGGTGCACAAACTTGCATGCAGACAGTACATTCATACACATACAGAAATAAATAAAAATTAAAAAAAAAACAAATAAATTAAAAGCAAATGACTGGCTTCAAAGGGAATCAGCATCAGATAATAAGGAGAACGAAAGGGAGCAAAATGAACCCAGTTGCATAAACAGACACTGCCTCAGTTCTCTGTTCAACGGATTGCCTTTTGTATACAGAAACTCAGCGGCAACAATACACGTGCATCCCAAACACTGTCTTTAACTCCCACTCATGTTCAGGACCAGAGGGAACAGTCCAGGGGTGTGGAAACGGCATCCGGGGTCAGAGTCCTGTCAGCGCCTGCAGCCTTGGTTTCCTCACATGCAAATGGCAGCGAGAAGGTCCATCCCGCCCAGCTGTGATTATCAAAGTAGGAAAAGAAATGATCTACAGAGAGATGGCTCAGTGACTAAGAGCACTGACTGCTGTTGCGGAGGATCTGGGCTTGATTCCCAGCACCCACATGGCGGCTAACGACTGTCTATAATTCCAGTTTCAGGGGATCTGATGCCCTCTTCTAATGGGCACTGCACGACATGGGTGCACTTACACACATACACATAAAATAAAAAAGCAAATGAACAAATGAAAACAGAACAATGTGAGGCAGCAGAGACTGAAGAATCAGGGATATGAGCCTCATGTGATTATAAGTTAAGAAGTAACAAAGAAGCAGGTGAAAGTGAACAATAATATATTTAGCCCAATTACCAAAAATATTTACCATTTCAACATGTTAATCGATATAAAAATTACAAGATTAATTTTTTTTCTTTTGTGCTAGCTCTGAAAAGTGATATGTACTTTGTACACACAGCACTGTTCCTTAGGACAAGCCACGTTTTAAGAGGACAACAGCCAGAAGTGGCTGCTGGAGATGCTACAGATCAGTGTTCTGTGTGTTAATTCCACACAATATTTTTTATCAAACAATCCTTGTGAGATATGGGAAAGATAGTTTTAAAATCCACACATTAAAGAAGTTTTATAGTTTGGGATCGTATGTGATAGGATCATTGCGGGAGACGGGTGGAAGGACGGTCAGAGCGAGGTGGTGGGGGACTGACCACGAGGAAGCAGAGTTTTTCCAAACACTGGGAAGTTTCTCCTATGAACTCACAGCGCTGGTGACAGCATGTACAAGACCCATGTAAGGTCAAGTCAGACAAAAATCTCAGCACAGAAGTGGGGCAGTGAGGAGAGAGGTCAGCCCTAGCTGAAGGAACTACTGACCACCAATAGCTGCTGGGAGCGGAGCCGTTTCCTTCACTGGTGTGATGCCGGATGGGTTAGCCAGGCTCTGCTGGATGGGTCCACACCCAAGGACATTAAGGGGCAGAAATTAGACTTGATAGGCCTTCATATGTACATGAAATTGGGCAGGGGGGCATGAAGAGAGGAGCAGACAGGGAGAGGCCTAAGTATGATCAAAATATATTACATGAAAAAATATATTACATGAAATTCACAAAATATATGAAGACTTAAAATACAACCAGATCAAGTATTTATCCCAAATAAAGCAACCAAGAACGATTATGATAAATCACCAGAATCTATTTATTCCATTTATTTTTGCAGTTACTTAGTAAGGATTTACATTTTTTCATTTTTTAAATTGAATTTTTCCAAGTTTTATACACTGTAATATTCTTTGTGTGTGAGCCAGAGGTCTGTCTGAGTGTGGTTCTTTCTAAGGTGCTGTCCATCCTGCTGTTTGAGACAATCTCTCACGGCCTGGAGCTCACCAAATGAGCGAGGCTGGCCAGCCAGGGAACCCCGAGCCCTCCTGTCACCTCCCCTGCAAAAGCAGGCACCACTACCAGGCAGCTATTTCATGTGGTCTCTGGGAATGAACTCAGACAGTCATGTCTGTACAACTGAGCTAACTCCTCAGCTAACTCAACAGTCTTTAGAGAGAGAGAGAGAGAGAGAGAGAGAGAGAGAAGAAAAGAAAGCCTGACACAACTGTAAATGACAGAAACAAACTGATTTCTTTTTTTTTTTATGTGTATGAGTGTACTGTCTGCATGTAGGTTGGTGTACCCATGATGTGCAGTGCCATGGAGGTCAGAAGAGGGTGTCGGGTTCCCCTGGAACTGGAGTTAAAGACGGTTCTTAGCCGCCACATGGGTGCTGGGAATCGAACCCGGGTCCTCTGCAAGAGCAGTCAGTGCTCTTAACTGCTGAGCCATCTCTCCACCCTTGATTTCTTTTATACTGCAAATCTTTCCTTTCACAGGACTTAACATGCTAGGTCATGTCAAAATTTTAATAGTTCTACAGCTTTTTCTTCTCATAAAAACTTAAAGAATGGCCAGGTGTGGTGGTACATGCCTTTAATCCCAGCACTTGGGAGGCAGAGGCAGGAGAATCTCTGTGAGATTGAGGCGAGACTGGTCCACATAGTGAGCTTCAAGCCAGCTGGGGCTACAGGGAGACACTGTCCCCCCCAAAAAACAAACAAAAATTAAGCAATGTTCTACTTATAGCTTAAGTATGTGTGTGCAAGTATAAGAAAATATTAACATTAAATATCATATTTAATACATTAAGTGATGCTACATTTCATTTGAAACAATTCATGGGACTTATCACATGCTACTTGTATTACATTAAAATTCATCAAATAATATGCAATAGGCAAATTCTTATGTATGTTATATGTGTGTGCACTCATCCATGTAGGAATGTCAAGAGGCCCGAGGCTGATGTCAGGATGTCTTCCTCAATCGCCTTCCCCCTCATTTTGGAGGACGGGGTCTCTCACTGAACCTGGCCCTCACCCTTTAGGCTGGAAGGGCTGACCATCTCGCTCCAGGGATCTGCCTGTCTCAGCCCCCGGCAATGGGGTTACAGTCACATGCTACCATGCCCGACTTTTACAAGGGTGCTGGGGGCTCAGGTCCTCATGCTTGAAGAACAGCGCTTTAACACAGAGCCCCTTTTGTCTGTGCTGTATGCCAGTGTGCACACGTTTTATGTGTGTGTGAGTGAAGGCCAGAGGTCGACATCAGGTGTTTTCCTCTATCAATCCGCACTTCTTTATTTCTTTTATTTATTTTGGGTTGTGTGCACATGTATCACAGCATGTGCAATGTAAAAAATGAGAAGTTCAAAGGGACAGTCTGTGGCAGTTGGTTCTCTCCTTTCACGTTTATGTGGGTTCCAGGGATCAAACTCTGGTCACCAGGCTTGGAGGCAAGGGCCTTGATCTGCCAAACCATCCTGCCAGATCCCTTCAACCCTATGCTTTGTGATAGGGCTTCTCACTAAACCCGGTGCCTGCAGTTTTAGTTACGCTGGCCAGCAAGCTCTGTGCATCCACCGTCCTTGCCCCCAGCACTGGAGTTAAAAAGCAGTGTACACCAGGCTCTTTCTGATGGCGACTACTGGAGACTTGAACTGAGATCCTTATGCTGCAAGCACTTTATCCATTGTCCCATCTCCTTAACTCCAAACTCTCGTCTCCCTGTAGCCCCAGGTGGCCTGGAGCTCACTCTGTAGACCAGGCTGGCCTTGAACTCACAGAGATCTGCCTGCTTCTGCCTCCTGAGTGCTGGGATTAAAGGCGTGTACCACCACGCCCAGCTTAAAGGTGGTTCTCAGCCGCCATATGTGTGCTGGTTATCGAACCTGGGTCCTCTGCCAGAGCAGTTGGCATTCTTAACCCCTGAGCCATGTCTCTAGCCCTCCAAACTCTTATCTGAAACTCAAGAGCAGAAAACACCACTAGACTGCAAAGTCTTTGAAAGTTACCCACAAAGCCTAAGAGCATGCACATACTTACTTATCAAGCAGTACATTCCTGTGCTCTATGGTGAAGAGGCCTCTGAAGGTGACAGTTTCATTAGTGTTTCTCTGGTCCAAATCAAGTGTCAGGTAAGACATGAATGCGTGATAGGCAACTGCTTAGTCCAACAAAGACCATTTAGTTACCTGCTGCAATTTCAACACTACAAAGGAACTTGAAAAGGCCAAGACACTTTGGACTTGGATTTTTCAATTACTACATATTCAAAAGACAGTCCTTTAAGAACACAGGCCTCTCCCTCTATCAGTTTCTCAGTGTGCTTGGTCAGAGGTGATAGACGAGAAAAAATAGCCAGAAATCAAAGCATCAATTCTGTGTTCAGTGGGACCACTGAGCACTTGCCTCTCCCAGCCCTGCCCAGGCTTAAAGTCCATGAGTGGCTCAAGCCACAAGCAGGAGAGCTGCTTCAGACACGGTTTAAGGAAGCTCTCACTTCAACTTTTCTGAGAAAGAAGCCATTTCCAAGCTAACAAATGCCAACCCCTAGTCACTGAACCTAAACACAGACGCAAGGAGGATACCACACCTTCAGACAGTTGGCCAAACTTCAGATATATTAACTAGCACTGTTTACAAGACTCACATCTGGCATTTCTGTAGAGAAGGAAAGGGTCCTGGAGCTGGAAGTCCAGGTCTTTAGTAATAGGTTCTGTTCTGTTTTCCATGCTGAGCCTATTCATAATGGTGAATCCATGCTTTGGAGAAGCAGACCTGAAATCATGGAGTGGGGAAAGACAGGTTGCTAAGTGTAGCAGACTGCAGGGCAGCTACCATCAGACACGTCTCTAACTCTTTCCTGTGCATGTAATTCCACACATGCAGAACTCTACACACATAAAGCAACATTTCTTTACTCCTGGGACCATTCATATGTAATACTGCAGACTGTCCTATGGACAGTCTTACTTCTGTAACAGTGCAGGGTGTAATCTTGTGTATGTGTACATGTCTATGTTGTAAATTCCTTTAAGGCAGAGATGGTTAACAGCTTAAAAAAAAAATCTTACTAACAGATACTTTTGTAGAATACACATCATAGTCACCTAAAAAAAACTCATAGAAGGTATAGATGTTTGTTTGAAATTGAGAGCTTCAAGAAAATGAAGCATCTCTGGTCAATGGAGCTGTGTGTGAGATGTGGTATAAGCTAAGTTTATATAATGGCCCAAAGCACAGATACTTTTCTTTCTTCAATATAAAGCGAACAGCTTCTTGGACAAGCTACTATAAAAATTTTCTCAATAAAAATGTGGCCTTTAGTTATTTTTTATTTTTCATTTTGTCCAATAAATCTTATGCCTCCTCTGTAAGGCACAGGGAACCCATATTATAACAGTATAAACTAACAATTATATGTACATTTTATTGCCCTGGGGTGACAGCCACATCATAATTCAACCGAGAAATTTGTGGTGGCAAAAAAAAAATCACATACACAATTAAAACAGAAACAAGCAGAATTCATTTGTTTAATTTAACCAGGGTACTGAGGTTGCTACTATCAAATCCATATAAATGTTATAAGCAACAAGGGAAAGTGTGCCTTGGTTTTAGTTCACTTTTAATCCTATGAAACTGATGAAAAAGTAGAACACAGCTACTTAGCCAGTTAACGGGGTGCATTTGAAAACCTCCAACTTTCAAGCAGATAGAAGGCATTCTCTGATGAGTTTATTCTACAAAGAGACAAGGTGGTGACGGGTGTAGACTCAACACAGGAAGTCACTTCTATTTAAAGAGGAGGAGGAGGAGAGGAAAATGTACTCCTGAGACGAACAGAGGGCCCCTGTGTGCCAAGTTCAAAACTTATCAGTGAGTGTGTCTCTGCGTACTGTATCACAGATAGGAAGACATCGTTCTTGGAGTGGGGTAGATGTCTTCATGGACAGTGTCATCAACAGCACAAGGTCTCATGGCATTAGTGGCAGGGGGATGGTTTCATTGTTTACACCAAAGGACAAGAATGAAGATGTCAGTTGCATTACAAGCACTTCTGGAAGAGAAATAGGTGTGCCGTGGGTAGCCTCATTACCTGCAACTCAAATGCTCTGAATTTTGATGGAATTCCACACTGGGGAAAAGACCTCCCAGACTGGGGTGGAGAGTCTGGGAGCAGCAGTATGTACACATGTGGGGAGGACATGGTGGCTGCAGGTACCATCTTCTTAAGGAATAGCTTTAGGGGAGAAACAAGAAAGGGTGTTCATCATTGCGCTGGAGATGTGGTGTACAGTAAGAGGCACCTCAAGGCCAGGGTTGCAGCGCAGGTGGTAGAGTGCTTGCTTAGCATAGGTGAAGCCCTAGGTCCACCCCAGTATTACATAAATGGATGTAATATTCCAGAATTTGGGAAGATCAGAGGTTCAAAGTCATCCTCAGCTACAAAGCCAGTTTAGGGCTAGCCTGGCCTACATGAAATTCTGTCTCGAAAACATCAAAACAAACAGCAGCAGCAAAATTTAGAAATTCAAAGCTACATCTTGTTTGGTTACAAAAGAGAAGACAATTGGTAATTTAGCAGAAAAGTCCTTAAAATCATAATTAACATGTACTAATGCATCTTTTCTTTCCTTCTCAAAAATAATCCTGAGAAATGAGAGAATACATATTGTGCACTTCAGTTTTTTTCTTCAGTCTCAAGGATGTATTGAACAAACTCACTTGGCGCTTCTGGAATGTTCTGGAACGTAACATGGACTGACATGCTAATACCTCAGTATTCAGACCACCGCTCAGAGACTAACAATCTGCCTTCATTGTTGCCCAGCCTGATGGCCTGGCTGTCCATCCCCCCTCCCCCTCCTCCTCCTCCTTCTCCTCCTGCCTCCACAACAGACCTCCTTTCCACAGATGCTGCCCTGCTCTACCTGTTCCTGGACTGTGACCCCCAATCTGGCCTCTCAAGAATATTTTAGTTCTGCTCGTCTCTATCCCTACTGGCCCTAAACTCCACCCACCACCTCCTATCACTTTCCTTCTGATGCTCCTCTTAGACAATGCAAACTCACCACTGGCAACCCTGACCCCATCGCAAGGGGCTGATTCCTCAATCTCAATTCACAGAGATCACCACAAGTGTTACTCTGAAAACCTGTGGACCAAAGGCTGGGGGGTACAGCTCAGTGGTGGAGTGTGTAAGAATGAACAGCCGGGAATACAGCTCAGTGGTAGAGTGTGTAAGAATGAACGGCTAGGGGTACAGCTCAGTGGTGGAGTGTGTAAGAATGAGGCCCGGCTTCCATCTCCGGCACTACAAAATACACCAACAGATCAAGCAGAAACCTGCCTCAACCAGATCCCGACGTCCTTGTCCCTCTGCTCAAACGCTGGTGCTCTCCCATCAGGGCTGGGTCTCAATGTCACAGTCCCCTCTGTTCATGCATTTCAGCTCCACTTCTGTCATTCTGGTCCCAACTCTCACCCTGTCTGTTTCGCAGCAAGCATCTTAGCATCCAAGCTTCTTTTAGAATCAGAGCCGCCTTGTGACATTAACACTGACTCTCCTTGCATTTTCTCAAAGCTTATGATTTTCCTGTTCATAGGCCTTCATTTACTCCCTACTGCTAGGAAAATTAACTTCAAAATCCTTAGTCTGCCTTTCTGTAGCTCATGCTAGTACAAACCCTCTACATCAGAGAGTATCTCCCTTACTGCCCGCTTTCTGTAAGCACTCCATGTCTGTGCTTTTGCCATTCTTCCTGTTGAGCCTTCCCAACCACGTCTTCTAAGCAACTTAAATTCTACCTTATTTTTGAAAGCCAACTAAACCCCACCAACCCTACAAAGCCTTTCACAGGCTCAGCAGCAACTCACTGCCTAAAATCTATCAACTAGTACCTGGGATGGTGCATACTGTATTGCTTATCTTAAAACTTGAATATAGGAATAGACATATACTTGTTTCCCCAATGAAGCTGTTATCCTAAGAAGGGTTTGGACTTCACTTTTGTATATCATCTGTGCACTCTCACTGAAGGTGACAGAACATAGGTAAGATATTTATCTAGAAATTCATATGGATAAAAATGTAGCCATTAACACATAATACTATGTCTGCATGTGCATACGATATTGACAATATATGATAAAAAGAAATGGCTAAAAGTATGAGCTGAATAAATCAACCCTGAAACACACTCTTATAACCAGACAACAGAGACTGAGAGAGTTTCTGTTTTGCAGCACGCTCTTTAAAGCAATTAAAGGCCAGAAATAGTCCACAAAACTCTTTCCAACTATTGATTAAATAATTTAACATTCCTAACAGCATACTTAAAATTTATTTTTTATGTGCATGTTTTGCCTACATGTATGTGCACCCATAAATGCAATGCCTGCAGAGGCCAGAAGAGGCTGTCAGATCTCCTGGAACTGGAGTTAGCTGTCATGTGGGTGCTGGGAGCCAAACCCAGGTCTTCCGCAGTAAGAGCTCAACCACTGAGCCATCTCTCCAGTCCCAAGAGTCTACTTCTAATTCCTTGGCAGTGCATAGTGCTCAAGAGCTGTGCACAATTCATCTGAATCAAATGATAAGTATGTAATGTTACATGAAACATTTAAGACTTAGGTTGACATTACATCCTAAAATTAGCACTCATCAGAATACAGCAGGTGACATCATGTGGCATCCCATTCCTCTGCCAACTGGCAATTTCAGATGTGGTTGCTGTACTTCTTTGAAATATAACTGCCTGAGAAGTGACAAAATTGAGCTAATATATTATTTTAAAAATTGTTTCTTTGTGAAAATAGAACACTTACCTTGTGTAAACAAACAAGGTTCCCTCCACGTCGGTCTTCTCCTAAAACACAGAAGCAAACACATACTGTCTGTATGTTCTCTTCATCCCGAGGAAGAGAGTGTGACCTTCTCACAGCATACCACAGGAGTTCCACTCAATTTCAAGTAGGCAAAGTGGCAGCTGGAACAGAAGGGCCACCAGGAAGGGGATGGCAGGGGCTTTGCCTTGAAGTGACAGGGCGGCTGCGTAAAGAGCAGCACCGGCCCCCATTTCCTTTCCTAAACACAGCATGGGGAGGGGGGGGAGGTCCACCTGCGAAACAGGAGGAGAGCTAAGTACTTCCCAGACTTCATCAGAAAGAGCAACTGCATGCCCAGAAAGCTGCCACGTGGCTGCCACTACATGTCATTACCCTTCACTTCCCTTCCTGCATTCATTTTCTCTTGCCGTGCCTTGTCACTAGAATGAGTGATCTGTCAATAACTGTACTTTGCTAGGCAGACCTGAAGGATTATATGGTACAGTTCTCAAATGAATAAATAACCTTCATGGCAGGGAATACTTAAGGGTCACCTTCTAGCCCGAGACTTGAAATATTACACAGAAATATCACCAAATTAGGACTCCGTCCGGCACTGCTAGAGAAGATCTAGGGGAGGTGGTAAGGAAAGGGAATTTGAGCTATTTGGCATCCTTTTGCATTTCTCCAAAGCAGAGCCCAGGCCAGGCAGGATGCTCACACAATGCGTGTAAGGATCTTTCATTTAATTAGTAAACATACTATTTGGAATTGAAAATGTGCTTTGTGCTTTCTGTACAGTTTAATTTCAGCATATTATTCTATTTAGACCATATATATATATGGTCTAAATAGATATATTTATATATCTATCTATATATATATTTTATATATATACATATATATATTTAGACCATATATATATATGGTCTAAATAGATATATTTATATATCTATCTATATATATATTTTATATATATACATATATATATTTAGACCATATATATATATGGTCTAAATAGAATAATATGGTCACTCTGTAGACCAGGCTGGACTTGAACTCACAAAGATCCCCCTGCCTCTGCCTCCCAAGTGCTAGGATTAAAGGCGTGCACCACCACGCCTGGCCTTAACCCCCCAATATTTTATTAATATTCATTATCAAAATAATTTAAAACTAAGTCCTCTACAAAACCAACTAAGTACTCTATACTTCTGTTATAAGATAGAAACTTTTAAGAAAAAGGTATAAAATTAGAAAAACACTTTTTTAAAGTTCAGAAGAATTGAAGCATGATCTTTCATCAGATCATTTTCTTGGTGACTAGGTTCAGGAAGACTCTAGGTGTGGTCCAGATTAGGGCAGTGGTTTCACTTGGGAACCTGCAGAAATGCATTCTCAGGAGGCTGACCAAACCCACTGGGAGTTTAAGTAGTCCTCAGTGCCTTTAAAAAAAGATGTAAGCCCAATGTTTGGTACTATGACTTAGACAACAGGAAGCTGAAGCAGAGACGGGAGGAACCAGGGCTTCAGGGGACTTGGGTCTTAAGTGCACTGCGGAAGCCCTGGATACAAGGCCTCAGAGGAAACTGGAGCATTTGACTTTGTGCCCGTTCCCTAGGAAATGCAAATCAGAGTATTCTTATTATCAGGATAAGCTGATTACTTCCCACTTTTTTCCTTGATGTAAAAGAATTTTTTTTTTACTTCAAAAAACAAAACTTTAATGCCTCACTTTAGTTTTGAATAATCCAAAATCAGAATTGTAAAAAGGACTGTTTGAGGGAAGGGAGGGACTATGTCTAACTCATAAAAACAATTCTTTTGTGTGTGCATGTACGTTTTTTGAGACAGGGTCTCCCTGGAGCCCCAGCTGTCCTGGAACTCTGTGTAGACCAGGCTGGCCTTGAACTCACAGAGCTCCTCCCGCCTCTGCCTCTCAAGTGCAGGGATCAAAGGATGCCCCATCACACCCAGCATAAAAACAATTCTTTCTTACACCTGAACTTTGTCTGGACTGGCTCAGGGGAAGGAAGGATGGCTCAGTAATTACACTATGGGCCTGAAGTGCCGTTCTTGCCAGATCATGCTGGGATAATTCGTTTACCGTTCTGTCCTACTACCATACAGAAAGGTCACTGGCTCACACAACTCAGATCTCTTAATGGAGGAAAAAAAAGCACATGTTTTTATTTGGATAAAGGGAGTTTTGGAGATGTAGATTTTGTTGTTATGGCTATGCCAGCTCAAACAAATTTTCCTGGTCCCTCCAGCTGTTCAAAAGCAGCCAGAATTTTTTTCCCTTTCTGTACAAGGTCCTGAATTGGAGGTGTGACAAGAGTCAAAATAGGATCCTATTAGATCTTCCTCAACCCATCCAAGTAAGGAAGACTTCAAAGTATTAAAAGCTGTGGAGTATTTTAGCTTAAACTTTGAAAGTATAGTTTAATGATATGAATACTACAAAAAAAGTTCAGTATTCAAAACAACAAAGAATGCTGTCTTGAAACTAAATATATTATTTGAAATATTTGACACAATTCAAAGCACCCTCAATTTTACTGATTATTCTAAGTTAAAACAATGAATGCCAGCCTCTATTTTCCTAAAGCTGTCTCTCTCCAGTGTGAATGTTGAAGCTTCTGATACTATAAAACATATCTTGGCTTCATTGTCCAGTTCTGATTTGGTGGATTGCACTTCTGAAAACTTGAGTTACTGTTGAGACACAGAGTCCTTAGAAATCCATGAGCTGGGGGGCTAGAGAGATGGCTCAGCAGTTAAGAGCGCCGACTGCTCTTGCAGAGGACCCGGGTTCGATTCCCAGCACTCACATGGCGGCTAAGAACCGTCTTTAACTCCAGTTCCAGGAGAATCTGACACCCTCTTCTGACCTCCGCAACATTGCACGACATGGGTGCACAAACCTACATGCAAACAGTACACTCATTCACATAAAAAATAATAAATAAAATTTTAAAACGACCAAAAAACCCCCCCAGAAATCCACGAGCTAGGAATAAACACTAGCATGGTGGTTATAAGTGTCTCAAGCTTTGCACTGAGGATGCTCTGGACTAGACAAATCAATGCCTGCTCATGGTAGGACATTCAACAACATCCCTGCTTCCACTCTGCAGATGCCACCAACATCCTCATCCTCAAAGTCTTCTGAGACTGCCAAATGTCACCTGAGGACAAAACCAAATTCAGTTGGGAGCATACAGGAAATACCACCAGCTTTAGTTTCTCATTGCTTAGTAGGGTAGTGGGGGGGAGGGGCTTTTCTGACAAAAAGGAGTGAATTTAGTTCACAATTCTTGTTCCAACCCTGGCTCGGCCCTTTGTAATCCTTCTTGTGTGTATGTCCACTGAGCTCTACCTTTAGCCTCTTGATCCTTTTAGAAAGGAACCTGATGTTGTAAACCTTGTATGTATGGGAATCTGCTGTTGCTTTCCTTGTTTACACCCCACTTGCCTTCCTGTGACTACTTTCTCCTCCACTCGAGAACGTTTTATACGTTTTTATTAGGTTTATATCCAAGAGACTCCCATCCAGAGGTCTGAGTGATAGAGCACAGGGGGAACAAATAGTAACAATCTGGCCCCAGAGACTGTAGTTGCTGAACTAGGTTTCTGTTCTTTGCCAGGAGACCACAGCCTAAAAGGTTAGTACATTGAAAGAATGACCTTTTACCGAAAGCACGTAAACAAAACTCCTGTGAATGAAGCATTGTTAACAGTTTAGATGAAGCTTTTGTTGATGGGCTTTACCCTGCATGGAGTAAACCTCTGAAAGGGATTTTTTTGTTGTTGTTGTTTTGTTTCATTTGTCTTTTTGAAACAGGGTTTCAAAAAGTAGTCTCAGCTGTCCTGGAACTCCCTATGTAGACCAGGCTGGCCTTGAACTCACAGAGATCTGCCTGCCTCTGCCTCCCAAGTGCTACAATTAAGGCGTGTGCCACCATCCCCAGCAAGAAAGGGTTTTTAAATTTTATTTATTTATTTATTTTATGTGTATGAGTGTACTGTCTGCATGTTGGTGAACCTGCGTCCTGCAATGCCACAGAGATCAGAAGAGCATGTCAGATTCCTCTGGAAGTGGAGTTAAAGACGGTTCTCAGCTGTCATGTGGGTGCTGGGGATCGAACCCAGGTCCTATGCAAGAGCAGTTGGTGCTCTAAACCCCTCAGCCATTTCTCCAGCCCCACAGGAAAGGGTTTTAAAAGGTCTGTTACATATAATTGTGAGGAGACTTTAGGAAATTTGCTATTCCAGAGGAAAATGTTTACTGAACATTTCTTTTTTTTTTTTTTTTTTTGTCTTTTTGAGACAGGGTCTCCCTGTAGCCCCAGCTGTCCTGGAACTCCCTGTGTAGACCAGGCTGGCCTTGAACTCACAAAGATCCGCCTGCCTCTGCCTCCCAAGTGCTAGGATTAAAGGCGTGCGCCACCACGACTGGCTTTTACTGTACATTTCAAGAGTTTCTCAGAATCTTCTAGACTGAACGGTCGGTTGAATGAATTTAACAGTCATTTTTGGGTTCTGCTGGCTACTATAGAATTGCCCTCTTTCTTTAGAACACTGTTACACTTAATATTATCTTTATATAAATATATATGTACATACGCTACCACAGAGGAAACTGTCTTTATTGTTCAATGTCTTTTACAAAAAAAGACTCATGTGGTAATTTCCTCTGGTAACCAGGGAAAACAGCCTCAGTTAAACCCATCCACATTTTCCTTTGAAATTTGACTACTAGGAGAACAGACACTTCTGTTAAGAACTATCCTCTTTGCTCCCTGTTCCTTTCTTGAAGGTGCTGAGGATGGAACTCCGGGCCTGCCCCAAATTACATCTCCAAACCCTCCTTCATCATTTTTGTGTCCATGGCTTTAAGATGCCTTTTACAGCCTGCCTATGGGGCTCATGAATTTGCTAATCATGAAAGTTTTCCTTAACATAAATGTTGATGTTTCTGACTTGGAAAACGCATCAAAGAAATAATTTGAAATCCTTATCAAAGAAATAATTTGAAATCCTTTCAGGCTCTTTGATTGCTTTGAACGGTATTTAAAAATAAGATCAATGGTTATGTAACCAACACACGAATAATATTTGGTACAAAAATCACCACGAAGAAAGGAGGAAATGACACCTCTATATTCAAGAGAATGGGTCACAAACTGATGCTTCTTACGCCAGGACTAAAATGTCTCCCGTTCCCACTCCACTCTAATTTCATCCCGTTGCTGTAGACTCGGGCCCGGTCTTGCAAAATGCAGCGAAATGGCTGGGCACCCCAAAGGTCTCCTTATATCAAAGTCTGGGGTGTATAATCTTCCCGAGAACCCCAGCCTCCTGTCACACCCAAACCCATTTCCCCCAGCTCGCGCTTCGGGTGCCTGCCCTAAATTTATGCCTTGGGACCCGCCCCACTCCCTCTGCAAGCCTGCAGGGGTCTAAGCTGGCCGGGCTCCCCCGCTGCGGGGGCCACTGGCCCTGCTCTGCTCCCGCGGGGCACGACGGGAGTCGTCCTCCCAGACTGCAGATGGGAAGCCCGGACCTCTCCGCACCCCGCATCTCCCCCGCCTCGCCCGGCCCCCAGCCGTCCCCACGGCCGCCGCGCCCGCACGCACCCACTCGTTGGCCTGTTGGCCGAAGATGTACAGAGCCACCTGGCTGGCCACGTCCACGATGCGACTGATGTAGGGGTCGTGGCGCCGCAAGGCCGCCAGGCTGATGTCGTGCCCCTTCCCAGGTAGCCCACTTGCCACCGCGGCCGCCATCTTCCCGCGTGCCTCCTTCCGGGCCTCCTGCAGCCCCCTCAATCGACCGCCGAGCGAGCGAGCGAGCAAGAGCCGCAGAAAGGCGGCCTTCAGGCTATGCTGACCCGGGCCAGGCATCGCCAATCGACGGCCGCGCCCCCTCGCCGGGGATCGTCGCCCGGGCAACGGCAAAGATGGGGCCGCTCTCTGAAGCCAGTATTTATTAATTCCTTCATTCATCAGGGTATCCCTGTAGCTGGCCTGAACTTGCTACGCAGACCAGGTTGACCTCGATCTCACAGAACTCCACCTGCCGCTTCTTCCCAAGGGCATGAGCCACCCCCTCGCGCTATTTATTTTTGCTTTAAGCATTTTTCTTTCTCATAGAGCCTTTAGCTGTGTGCCTTTCCTTCTAGCATTTCGCTCACGCCTGGGCCTACCTTTTCTTTGGTGTTTAGAATACCAAACTTAATCCCAAGCATTAAGAACTCCAAAAAGAAGAACTCTTAGCACTCTTAAAGGGCGGTCCCCAATATCAGACCCTTCCTGAGACGCTAATCAATGGATTTCTTGCTGTGGATTCTGTGGAAAACTTGAAAACAGATAGAGCCAGGTGCCACGATAAAACGATCACTTTTATTAAAATTCAATCCTTGGGTATACTTCTTAAAATTCTGCAGGGAAAATATAGAAAGTATGGATATGGGAACCTTGGGTTGTTCAAAATTTGGACATAGATACTTGCAAAATGCACCAATTATCTAATTGTATGACAAACTGAGTAACATCAATGTTATCTGCAAACAACTGTGTCATTATATTGTAGAATCCCTTAAAAATAAACAAATTAAAAAACTAACAAAAAAAATAAAAATAAAAATGCTGATAAAAAAAAAAGAATGGATGCTGAAAGCTGAAGTGCAATATTTGACTCTAGGAAAAATTTTCTTTGCTTTTTTTGGACCAAATTTGTGATTTTCTTGCTTTTTGGGGGGGTGGAGTTGGGAGTTGTTTGTTTTGTTTCAAATAGAATCTAGCTATGTAGCCATGGTAAGCTTCAACCTGTCTTAGGCTCAACCTCACCAGTGTTGGAATTACCTGTGTGTTTTTATTTTTTCACAGCACATTAGTTTTATTTGAAAGAAAGATGGACAAACTAAAGTTATCCAGATAGCTATTAGACAGACTTTTTAAAAAATAAAGTTTGCGCCAGGCGTGGTAGGGCAAGCCTTTAATCCCAGCACTCAGGAGGAGGCAGGCAGATCTCTGTGAGTTCAAGTCCAGCCTGGTCTACACAGCGAGCTCCAGGCCATCTGGGACTAAAGGGAGATCCTGTTTCAAAAAGGCCAAAAGAAAAAATAAATAAATAAATAAATAAATAAATAAATAAATAAATAAATAAGTTTGCCTGTCAGGTCCAAGAAAACAAAGGATAATTATTGTTGCCAATAATAACTTTTGAGGTGTCAAATGGGAATTTAGAAAATGTGCCGTGAGTCTGATGGTCTCTAGTCTTTTCTGGTGACATCAGTGGTGTACAAGGAAGATATTTTTAAAAATATTGTCCAATGGAAGCTATAAACATTTGAAAGATCTCTCTCTGTGTCTTATCTCAGAGGCTCAATATTTTCCAAATAAACCAATGTCTGGTGTTGCATAATTTGCATAGGTAAGAGACCCTTTCAAGGACAAGATGGACAAATGGACTTTAGTGTACCACAGAATATGAAAAGTTGATAGATAGGATTCCAGATTCTCAAACCAACCTTTGAGAAACTGTCATCTGATGATTTTTGACGTGTCAGCAAAGAATACTCACAGTTATCTGAAAAAAGGAATTAAAAGATGTGTCCCTTGTCCAATTAAGATTGTCCTTATAAGGCCAGGGATTATTAATATATGTTAAACCAAACACAACTAGCAGCAAATTTTAGAAACAGATATGGACAATCTCATTGTCTTTTACTAAGCTAGCCATGAAAGACACTTGCAAACATGTTTAATATTTTCTCACTTTTTGTTATGAAAATAATTACTTTTCATAAAACATCTTTATTAATTGTTTAATTTTAATTTATTTTTATTTTCTAGGTCTCTTTTTTCTTGAGACAGGGCTTTTGTAGCCAAGGCTAACCTTGAACTCACTATATAGCTGAGGTTGACCTTGAACTCTGATCTTCTTGCCTTCACCTCTCAAGTATTGGGATTATAGGTGTTCACTCCCACACCCAGCCTATTAGTATTATTTTGTGTGCCTTTATGTGTTCATGTATGCATATGACATGTGTGCAGTACGAGTGTGTGCATATTCCTGAGGTCAACACTGGGTACCTTCCTTGATTGCTCTCCATCCTGCCTTTTGAGACACAGTCTCTTTCTGAACCTGCAGCTCACTAATTTTAGCTACACTGGCTGGCCAGCAAGCCTCAGCGATCTTCTTTCTGCCTCTACATCAGTGGCTTAAAAAAAAACAAAACTGGTTCTGGGAATCTGAACCCAAGTCCCCATTTCCTTAGCCATCATCATCACTATCATCACCGTCG
This sequence comes from Rhizomys pruinosus, assembly GCA_009823505.1. Taxonomy (NCBI): domain Eukaryota; kingdom Metazoa; phylum Chordata; class Mammalia; order Rodentia; family Spalacidae; genus Rhizomys; species Rhizomys pruinosus. The sequence continues at coordinate 447,614 of VZQC01010960.1, read as the reverse complement.
TCATCATCATCATCACCATGTTTTTCATTTTTATTTTTTTGAGATAACATTTCCCTGTAGGCCCAGCTGGTCCAGAACTTTCTATGTACACCAGGCTGGCCTTGATCTCACAGAGATCCACCAGTCTCTGCCTCCTGAGTGCTGGGATTAAAGGTGTACTGCACCACCACACCTGGCTTTCAGCCCTTATTTTTATTTAAAAAATGTATGCGTATGCATGTGTATGATGTGTGTGTATGTGTGTAGTAAATATGTGTATGCTTTGTGTCTGTGTGTATGTATGGCATTTGAGTGCCCCCGGTGCAGGTAGAGATTAGAGGACAGTCTCCTCTCTCCTCAGAGTGCTGGGATTACAGATGAGCACGACCATATCAGGCTTTACGTGCATTCTGGGGATATGAACTCAGGTCCCCCACCTTGCACGGCAAGCACTTTATCCACTGAGCCATCTCGTCAACCCATCCTATTTTCATTATAAATTAATGAAAAATATTTTGAAGCCTATTTTAAAGTTATTAGCTTTAATTTCAACACAATGGCATAACTCATGTACACAAAAGTTCTTTGAGAGAGTTCTCAATTTTAGAAGTTAAAAGAGGTCTAAAAAGTTTATTCTTACTGATCTATGCTAATTGTTCATCAGCAAGAAGCCCTAATTCACACTCATGGACTCTGATCTAAGTGGCAGAAATAAAGTCTATGTGGCCTCTCAAAGCAATAACTTACAACATAATTTTATAGTTTAAATTTTCATTGACATTCTGAGTTAAACTCTGTGCTGGATAGTTTTAGTGTCAACTTGACACACCAGGGTTGAGGGAGCCTCATCTGGGGAACTGTCTCCATTGGACTGGCCTGTGGCCATGTATGTGGGGTATTTTCTTGATTGTTGGGCAATGTGGGAGGTCCCAGCACACTATGAGTGGTGCCACCCCTGGGCAAGTTGTTGTGTACAGTATAAGAAAGCAGGCTGGGCATGGGCCAGGGGAGCAAGCCAGGAAGCAGCATTCCTCCTTGGCCTGTGCCTCAGCTCCTGCCTCCAGGTTCCTGCCCTGAGTTCCTGCCTTGGGCTTCCTGAGTGATGAACTGTGACCAGGGAGATGTGAACTGAATAAACCCTTTCCTCCCCAAGTTGGTAGTGGTCAATGTGTTTTGTCACAGCAATTAAAGACAAAGTAGAACAAACTCCATTTTGAATTGTCAATCTTATCAACTACCAGCCTAGCTCTTACTGTGGGAGAGTACAGCAGGACCTTCCAGAAGTTTTAAAACTGAGTCTGAGGCTTATTTGCAGTCTTACTCAGGACCTACATTTCTATAATAGTGTGAGAAGCCTCCAGGCACATCTTTGTGGAATTACCTACATTTGCTTGTGGGCATGCCTCTGTGTGTGTGTGTGTGGGGGGGTTATCTTCATTAGGTTAATTGAAGTGGGAAGAGCTGTCTACCGTGGATAGCACTGTTCCTTGGAGTGGGACCCTGGGCTGTATATAAAGGAAAACGTGAACTGAGCGTGCATTCATTGTCCTCTGCTTCCTGGTTGTGTGCACGCTGTGCCCAACGGCTCCTGCTGCCTTGCCCTCCTCACCATGATGGATTGCATCCTTGAACTCTGAGCTGAAATAAACCTCTTTTCCCTTGAGTTGCTTTTGTCAGGGTATGTTGTCATAGCAACAGGTAAAGAAACTAAGAGGACATAGAGAATTGGATAGATGGAGATACACACACACACACACAGTCACACACGTTTCATTTAAAAATACTGTCTATGCTGGGTGTGGTGGCACACACCCATAATCCCAGCACTCGGGAAGCAGAGGCAGGCGGATCTCTGTGAGTTCAAGGTCAGCCTGGTCTACAGAGAGAGCCCCAGGCCAGCTGGGAGTAAAAAGGAGACCCTGTCTCAAAAAATACCAAAAAAAAAAAAACAAAAAAAAACCCACTGTCTACAACTATAAAGTTGATTTCATGACCAACTAAAGGAATGTGACTTAGCATTTGAAAAGTGCAGGACTAAAGTGTCATCTAAACATGAATTGGCCTATACAGTCTTCGATTCCCTTCAAGTAACTATACAAGGCTCACTAGCTAGCACCTATACAGCCTTCGAGTCCCTTCAGGTAACTGTACAAGGCTCACTAGCTAGCACCTATACAACCTTCAGGTCCCTTCAGGTCTATACAAGGCTCACTAGCTAGCACCTATACAGCCTTCAAGTCCCTTAAGGTAACTATACAAGGCTCACTGGCTAGCACCTATACAACCTTTGAGTCCCTTCAGGTAACTATACAAGGCTCACTAGCTAGCACCTATACAGCCTTCGAGTCCCTTCAGGTAACTATACAAGGCTCACTGGCTAGCACCTATACAACCTTTGAGTCCCTTCAGGTAACTATACAAGGCTCACTAGCTAGCACCTATACAGCCTTCGAGTCCCTTCAGGTCTATACAAGGCTCACTAGCTAGCACCTATACAGCCTTCGAGTCCCTTCAGGTCTATACAAGGCTCACTAGCTAGCACCTATACAGCCTTCGAGTCCCTTCAGGTCTGTACAAGGCTCACTAGCTAGCACCTATACAACCTTCGAGTTCCTTCAGGTAACTATACAAGGCTCACTAGCTAGCACCTATACAGCCTTCGAGTCCCTTAAGGTAACTATACAAGGCTCACTAGCTAGCACCTATACAGCCTTCGAGTCCCTTCAGGTCTATACAAGGCTCACTAGCTAGCACCTATACAGCCTTCGAGTCCCTTCAGGTCTGTACAAGGCTCACTAGCTAGCACCTATACAACCTTCGAGTTCCTTCAGGTAACTATACAAGGCTCACTAGCTAGCACCTATACAGCCTTCGAGTCCCTTAAGGTAACTATACAAGGCTCACTAGCTAGCACCCCTAGTTAGTCTGCTACCCTTTTTTTTCTGATGCTACTAAGCTTTTGGTGCTCCTGGTCTCATACTTATAAAAGCAAGTTTGTCGTGAAAATTTCTTTTCTGTGGAGCTGTAAACAACATCTGCCCTTTCCTTTGTCTCAATGACAAACCACAATCAACTTCTACCAAACACCTTGGGGAACTAGTGAGTTGATTGGGTTTACTTACAGAGCGTGGGTGACCTTTAAGCAGCGGCACTGGTAAGTCTTCACTCGGCATGGACGGTGGCTTCTCCATACCCGCATAGATGGAGCCTCCTTCCTTCTAGTCCTCCCTAGCCAGAGGTCACATGCAGGTAGGTCAGAATTCCACACAAATGGCTGGCACGAGTGGCTGGATACTCTGGTGAGGGCCCAGCGACCCTCTCCAAATCGTCCTTTATGAGGGAACGGCAACAGTTCGTTCACAGGCCCTTGCAAACAGGCACAGCTGACCTCATGAAGACGGTGGTGGCTGTTTTACTCAGAAAATAGTGCTAAATGACAAAGTTAAATCTGTCATATAGACAAAGCATTGATTTGTGTTCCCCTCAAACCTGCCCGATAGCCACGCCCTTCCTTTGCTCTTCTGCTGCATTCATTTGGCATAAACCCAGAGACTCTGCTTTATTATTTTTTTTTGCAGCAGAATTCTATAAAACATTTATTTTTTTTTCACATAAATTTATTTTTATTTTTTAAACAAATCTAGACCCATGTTCCCGCCCATTCCCTCACCCCTCGAGAGCTCATGCATTCTGCCAAACATGCTTTTCATCTCTTAGTCTTTCTCAATATTCTCCATGAGGAAGTTGACTGTTTTGAGCAGAAGTTCACTGTTTCAGTCAGTTCTTTGATGCAGTCCTTTCTGTTGTTGTTGTTGTTTCCAATATGCATTATGCCCAACTGCTTTGGACAAAAGCTCAGGGGACCCTACACAAGAAATACTTACAACTGGGTAATTGGCACTAGCATCCACAGATGAGGGATACCATTTGTCATTTGTTTTTCTGGGACTGTGTTACTTCACTCAGCATGATGTCCTCCAACTCCAGCCATTTTCCTGCAAATCTCGTGATGTTGTCTTTCTTTACTGCTGCATAGAACTCCATTGTGTAGATGTACCACATTTTCTCTATCCACTCGTCAGCATTTAGGTTGGTTCCAGCTCCTTGCTATTGTGAAGAGAGCTGCAATAAACATGGCCGTGCATGTATCTTTGTGGTGGCGTAAGTCTTGAGGGTACATGCCTAGGAGTGGTATGGCTGGGTCGGGTGGCAAGTTCATTCCAAGTCTTCCAAGGGTTCTCCACACTGCTTTCCATAGTAGCTGTACGAGTTTACATTCCCACCAGCAGTGGATGAGTGTTCCCCTTTCCCCACAACCTCTCCAGCACTTGGTATCATTTGTTTTCTTGATCCTAGCCAGTCTTATTGGAGTAAGATGATATCTTAAAGTGGTTTTCATTTGCATTTCCTTAATGATTAGTGATGTTGAGCAGTTCTTGAGGTGTTTCTCAGACATCTCTAATTCCTCGCTTGTGAAGTCTCTGTTCAGTTCTTTGCTCCATCTATTGAGCGGGTCATTTGTTTTCTTTTTTCTTTGTTTTTTGAGTAGTTTATATATTCTGGAAATCAATGCTTTGTCAGATGTATCTGCAGTGAAGGTTTCCTCCCACTCTGTGGGATTTCTCTTCACTTCCTTGATTGTTTCTTTTGATGTACAGAAGCTTTTGAGTTTGATGAGGTCCCATTTGTCAATTGTCGACCTTAATTCTTGTGCAGCTGCTGTCTGATTTAGGAAGTCTTTTCCTACGCCTATGTCTTGTAGTCTGCTGCCAACTTTTTCTTCTATCACCTTCAGAGTTTGGGGTTTCACGTTGAGGTCTTTAATCCATCTGGAGTTGACTTTTGTACAGGGCGAGAGGTAGGGGTTTAATTTCATTCTTCTACAAGTGGTGATCCAGTTTTGCCAACACCACTTGCTGAAGATGCTGTCTTTTCTCCATTGTGGTTTCTTGGCCCCCTTGTCAAATATGAGATGGCTGAAATTGTATGTGCTCAGATTTGGATCTTCGGTTTTGTTCCATTGGTCAACAGGTCTGTTTTTGTGCCAGTACCAGGCTGTTTTTATGACTATAGCCCTGTAGTATAGTTTAAAATCTGGTATAGAGATCCCTCCTGTGTAGCTCTTTTCACTCAGGATTGATTTGGCTATTCGGGGTCTTTTGTTTCTCCAAATGAATTTAAGAACTTTTGTTTCCAAGCCTGTGAAGAAACTCTTGGGGATTTTGATTGGGATTGCATTAAATCTATACAAGAGTTTTGGTAAAATGGACATTTTTACAATGTTAATTTTCCCAATCCATGAGCATGGGAGGTTTTTCCATCTTCTGATGTCTTCTTCAATTTCTTTCTTTAAAGGTTTAAAATTTTTGTCGTAGAGGTCTTTGGTGTCTTTGGTTAGGTTTGTTCCTAGGTATTTTATTGTTTTTGAGGCTATTGTGAGTGGGAAGGTCTCTTTGAATTCTTTCTCCAGTTGCTTGTTCAACAACAAGCAACTGAACTTTACACGTTGGTGTAAAGTGGTGGCACATGCCTTTAATCCCAGCACTTGGGAGGCAGAGGCAGGTGGATCTTTGTGAGTTCAAGGCCAGCCTGCTCTACAGAGTGAGTTCCAGGACTGCCAGAGCTACAGGGAGACTGCGTATTTGTATTTTGAAATTATTCTGAAGGGGCTGGAGAGATGGTTCAGCCATTAAGAGCACTGGCTGCTCTTACAGAGGACATGGGTTTAAATCCCAGCACCCACATAGCAGCTAACTGTCTGTAATGCCAGTTCCAGAGGATCTGACGCCCTCTTCTGGCCTCTGTGGGCACTGCACAGCATGGGGTGCACTTCAGGCAGGCACAACACTCATACACATAAAATAAAAAAATCAAAAAATGTAAATTATTGTGAAAAAACAATTAGTTATATTTTTATATAAACATACACACTAAAAACAAACTTTTCTTTTTTTTTTTGGTCTTTTCAAGACAGGGTCCCCTTGTAGCCTCCCAGCTGTCCTAGAACTCACTCTGTAGACCAGGCTGGCTTTGAACTCACAAAGATCTGCATGTCTCTGCCTCCCAAGTGCTAGGATTAAAGGCATGTGCCACCACGCCTGGCTATACAAACTTTTCTATCCTATTTCTTCAAACAATCTTAACATTTTTCTCTATTTATATTATCTTGTTTAATTTCATGATAAATTTCATACTAGTCATCACAATGATATAAAAATCCCAGAGGCATAAACTATTTTTATCATACATTGAATTGCAGTATCTAACTTTATTTTTCTTCTTTTTTTTAGTTTTACCCTTTTTTTGGTATTTTTGAGACAGGGTCTCCCTTTTAGTACCAGGTGTCCTGGAGCTCACTCTGTAGACCAGGCTGGCCTTTAACCCACAGAGATCCACCTACCTCTGCCTCCCAAGTGCTAGGATTAAAGGCGCACGCCACCACGCCTGGCAGCAGTATCTAACTTTATAAGCTGGTGTTGGGGTTGGAGAGAAGGCTCAGCAGTTAAGAGCACTGGCTGTTCTTGCAAAAGAAGCAGGTTCTATTCCCAGCACCCACATGGCAGATAACAACCATCCTTAACACCAGTTCCAGGGGATCTGAAACTCTCTTCTGTCCTCTGTTGGCATGGCATGACATGGATGCACTTACATACATGCAAGTATAACACTCACATATATTTTTTTAAAAAAGTGTTGGCAGATATTTAACCTCATATATAATCATAATGACAATGATGAGATAATCATGAAATGCATCAATAGAATAAGCATTTCTTGAATCCCTATTTTGCATAAAGCATTGGATCAAGTGGTAGAGAGACTACAAAGGGATTAAAAAAACATACAAAAGAAAAATCCCTGTATGAAACTAGTTACCATTTATTTGTTCCATCTACTGCTTTGTAAAGAAACTCTAAGCTAAATTTTTTAAATGCAAAAACTGTTCTTGGGGTTTCTATAACAATTATTTTTTATCCTGGTAATTCATATTTTATCCTTTTTAGAATTAGGAATATAGATATCACATAAATAGCTCTAATTCAGGGCCTAGTGGGTTAAGTACCACAAAAAAAAAATGGTAAGAGACTCTATGGAGGCTTCAGAGGATGAAAGGATTACATGAAAGAGGCAGTGAGCAAGCATCCTGAGAAAAGGTCATTCAAGGATAAGGGACAAAAGGGAACAGAGATAGGAAGGTAGAACAGAGACAGGCCACTTCCTTTACCAGCATGGCAGGGGTGGGGCGCAGGGGGAACAAATCCTTTCTAACGGTCACATTGGTGAATGATGTGTTCACTGGTAGAGTTCACATGTGTGAATCTCCCATAAGTGGGTAGTAGGCTGTTCTTCCTTCTTATGAGGTGGGCCAGGGAAGGGTGTGTTCCTACACTTTAAGCACAGACATGAACAAGTTGCAGAGAAGGGATGAAGGGAAATCAGTGGTCTCTCCATAGTGGCCAGCTGGGTCACTACGACAAGCCTTCAGTGGTTTATTTATTGCTTTTTATGCCTGCATGCATAAGAGTGTGCCTGTGTTGTACAGTGTCCACAGAGGTGAGAAGAGGGTGTCAGATCCCTTGGAACTGGAATTTTAGACCATCGTTTGATGCCATGTGGGTGGTGAGATTTGAACCCGGATCCTCTGTAAGAGCAGCTGGTGCTCCGCACGCCTTTAATCCTAGCCCTTGGGAGGCAGAGGCAGGTGGATCTTTGTGAGTTCGAGGCCAGCCTGGTCTACAGAGTGAGTTCCAGGACAGCTGGGGCTACAGGGAGACCCTGTCTTGAAAAGACCAAAAAAAACAAAAAAAGAGCAGCCGGTGCTCTTAACCACTGAGCCATCTCTCCGCCCCCAACATCAGTGTTCTTTTCTGTTTTGTTTTGTTTTGGTTTTTGGTCTTTTCGAGACAGGGTCTCCCTGTAGCCCCAGCAGTGGCATTGTAGATATGTCACTTGGGCCTGGCTCCCCCATTTCTTAATCAACAAAGCATAGGAGAAAGTCCTCTCCACAAAAAGGAAAAAATAGTTTAACCTCTTTCTATCTGTGTGACTTTAGTGACTAACCTCAGTCAGTGGGCTTTGGCCAGGGTAAGAGTTAACCTGTCTAGCATAGGAGTAACCTGGGAAAAGGGTGAGAACTTCTCTAATTAGAGCTCAGCAGGTCTCTGGACTAAAGGCCTCTAACCTGACTTGGAGAAGGTGGGCAATGCAATGTGAGATAGGGAGTGCAGAAATCAGACAGGGACACTCGCTTTTTTTTTTTTTTAATTTTTTTTTTATTTTATTTATTTCTTTATGTGTATGAATGTACTGTCTGCATGCAAGTTTGTGCACCCGTGTCGTGCAATGCCGCGGAGGTCAGAAGAGGGTGTCGGATTCCCCTGGAACTGGAGTTCTTCTGGAATTGGAGTTTCAGACGGCTCTCGGCCGCCATGTGGGTGCTGGGGATCGAACCGGGGTCCTCTGTAAGAGCGGTCGGCGCTCTTAACTGCTAGGCCATCTCTCCCGCCCACACTCGCTTTTTTAAATGAAAAACCTATTTATATTTATTCTCTCTCTGGTCTCTCTGTGTCTCTCTGTCTCTGTTTTAATTTTTTTATTTAAAAAAATTTTTTTTTCTGTGTCTCTCTCTTTTTTTTTTTTGGTCTTTTTGAGACAGGGTCTCCCTGTAGCTCTGGCTATCCTGGAACTCACTATGTAAACCAGGCTGGCCTTGAACTTGCAAAGATCCACCTGACTCTGTGTTAAGATTAAAGGCATGAGCCATCATACCTGGCCTCTGTCTCTCTCTCTCTCCTCTCTCTCTCCTCTCTCTCTCCTCTCTCTCTCTTTCTCTCTGGTGTGAGTGTGTGTGTGTGTGTGTGTCTTCGTAGAAAGTACGGGACAGCTCTTGGGAGTCAGTTCTGTCCTGCTACCTTGAGTTCCATCCAGGAATCCAACTCACCTCCTCTGCTCACTGAGCCATCTTGCTAGCTCAGTTTTGATTTCTGTTGGCCTCTCTCTGCTGATCCCATAAATTATACCAATCTGACTGCCACTTTTAGGGGTCAAGTGAAGATTTCATGGGCCTAAGGATCTGAGGTCTGAGGAAATGGCTTTCCACATGAAGAGATAATTGACTTCAAATGCAAAGATCTAATGGTGGTAATTCATATCCATGATTCTTGGTTATGATTGATGAGTTGCTACATTACTGGGGGAGGGGAGGAAATGATGTGGAGAGAGTGATCTGGGGCTGTAGAAGACGGCTCGATTCACTCTTTGTTTGGTGCCCTGTGGAAGAAGTGCTCGAACATGTCTAAATAGCCTTTGGAAAATCATGGGTCATGCTTTGGAAATCATGGGTCAGGTCACTGAGGATGTAACAATGTGGCCATTTTTGCTGGCAGGGGTCTCGAATTGTTTGTCACAATAACTTCTCATCATAACACCATATTAGAATAGTCCAGATGAATAGCTGGTTTGGGCAAATGTAGTTCTGAGCATGTCACCTTCCTTCTGTGTAGAATAAAAGGGCTGGAAATCTGCCTTCCACCTTCAATACTCGGTTCCCTATTAAACTCCTTCTGATCCTATCCAATGTGTAGCAAATTTTTATAGACATGTAGCTACGTCTAGAAACAAAGCTGAAAAGTCGTTCATGAAAACATTGCTGTGAAATTAAGTCAGGGCTGCATCCCATTAAAGATGTCTGACTGATGCACCAGAACTGAGGGCTGTGAGCTTTGAACAAGAAGAGAAGCTCCTTTTCCAATTGTGTGTGTCCCTTCATTTGCAAAACAAACAAGTGAGCAAGCAAATGAACAAAACATGTCACTGTGGAGAGGAGGAAATATTTACGCTTGCCATCCATGTACTGAGTGCTGTCTACCAGGGTGACCAGCTTTCTCTTTAGATTTCCAATCCAGGTGAGTATATATTTAAACTGCCCTGGAGTGGGAAAGAGATTCAGGGATTCTGGGTGGGATGCATTTGGCGAGTTTTCAAGTTATAAGTTGTTGTGACAGCCTACTGTGTTAGCTTTTCACTTATGCTAGATTTTTCTCTTTTTAAACTGATGTGCACAGCCTGAAGGAAATTCAACTGTGAAGTATGGTACTGAACCAATATTAAGTCCAAAGTGAGACTTTTTTGAAAAAGACTTGGTTTAGTCCGAAGTTGGGACCTGAAAACATTGAGAATTGGGGGCACTAATGGGATAAGGGGTGCAGGTATAAAATCTGCCTGCTACAGGCAGAGGGGAGACACTATTTCCCTGATTAAGCCTCTTAGCCCATCATCAATAGTCGATATTAGGTTGACCTATAGGCCCAAACTGGCCCCTTTAAAAAATATTTTATTATTTTTATTTTATGCGAATATGTGTATTGCCTACATGTATGTAAGTGTACACGTGTCATGCATTGCCCATGGAGGACAGAAGAGGGCATCAGATCCCCTAGAACTGGAGTTACAGACAGTTGTTATCCTCTGTGTGGGTGCTGGGATTCGAACAAGGGTCTTCTGCAAGAACAGCCAGTGTTCTTAACCACTAAGCCATCTCTTCAGCCCCACCCCTCCAAACAGGTCATTGTTAGTCTGAATCTGTTTTCCCCTCATAGCAACAGCACTGAGTAGTTATAACAGAAACCATATGATATACAAAGCCTAACATATTTACTATCTGGACCTCGGCAGAGGAACTTTTCTGGTGTATATTATTTAAACAAATCAATGAAGAAGTTCTGCTGATGAATCTTGTACAGTCCGCAGGCATCTAATTTGTGTATATTGTAAACACACAATAGAATGGAAAGCGTGACAAAGTATGAGGCTCAGTTTCTATTCTCAGACAATTTAAAATCTAGTTGAGCACAAAGACTAGCACGAATGAAAAAATGACAACGTGAGGAAACATAATATATAATTACGCATTTCGTTGGGATGCATAGTCAAGTGGCATTTGGAAAGAAAAGGACGGGGGATCAGAGACTCCAAGGGTCATGAGAGAAGAGGGTATTTGCTGTGATGAAATTCTAGGAGAGCCTGGAGCCTCCTTGGAGAGTCACTGTCAGTTGGTCTAATCTGTATTTCTGCCCCAGTGCCATTGAAGTCACTGGTATTTCAGGCCTTGTATTTAGGGAATGCCTTAGTGACCAGAAATATTTCTGAGTGACTTCAGTTGACTGATTTTCCTGGGACTTAGGATTCTTCCAATCGTGCTACACCACAAAGAATTTAGTCACGGTTGTTGAATGTTCTTCGGAGACCATCTAAAATGAATGATCTTTGAACTCTAAAGGACCCAGGGGTAAATCTGGGCTCCATCACCTCTTACTTGTGCAAGCTTGGACCTCCGTTTCTTCCCCCGTAAAACTGAAACATTAAGAGTGGCCACCTCTTAAAGCTGTTGTAAGCACTGAAAGGCGCACTGCCTGTAAAGTGTTTAGAATATAAAGCGCCCATTACAAAGTTAAGTCTCCAGGCATATGTAGCTGTTGACCATTGCTCTCAGTAACAGTGAGATTTATATCCAGGACAAGAAGGCAGAATGGCTTCTAGAACCAAAATGAACAGTTCATTGCAAAATATCAAAAGTATACACACGTGATGTGCAGAATTATTGCTTCCCATTATTGCTTAGTAATGGTTGCCATTTTCAGTTATCAACATGATACCACTGTTTCCAGGCCCTGCTTAGGCACCTTGGGCCAGGGAGCTCTATACAAAAATTTCAAACATTGATACATGCACAAGTTGCTGCAAGACAGGCATCATCAGGATCTGTGGTGGTTGTCTTTGGAGGTATGGCCAGTGGGTAGGAGACAGCCATAGTAGTTTCTCTGTCTCTGTTATTATAGAAGAGATCATGCAGAAGGAACAATTCTTATCTGTAGCAAGAAGATAATAACATTTATTTTTGTGAGTATTGTGAGTATTGCTGAGAGAGCTCTTTGAAATACTTTAAGTGTTTTGATATAATCATAAAATATGAAGCTTGCAAAGCAGGGTCTGAGAGTCCAGAGGCAGATAACCTCTGACGTAGTTCTTTGTTTTCTTTGAGGTGATTTGAAGATTAAAGGGCAGAGAGATCTCACATTTCCTCATGGTAATGAGCAGTCCTTTGCCAGTTCTCTGACCCTGGCTGTGTAATGGTGACTCCAGGAATAGTAACTGCAACTCCAACCCCCAGAGCCCATTATACTGGCAGGGCCCCTGGTATTACTATGCCTATTAAAAAAAAAAACTCAAATACTACTGTTTAGGGTTTTTTTTTTTTGTTGTTGTTCTTATTAAGAGTAGCATAGACTTATAACAGAAGACATGGAACTGTCAGGAAAGCAAACATCTAAATGAGCCATGTTTAGTCTAAATTAGAAGAACAGCCTGTGTCTTTTCCTCCCAGGAATCAGGAGGTAGTTCTGCTTTTCCTTGATTATCAGATAACCTTTATGTTTAATTGCCTGCCTGCCCCGTGTTTATTATGGTTTTATGGTGGGACTGGAGAATTCTTCAGTGAGTGACATGGGTACTCCTCTGCCCTCCTCAAGCTTAGTACCTCCCTGGATACTCACATATAAATAGGAAATCATGATAAAGTAAGGTGAGGGCTTTGTGAAAGGTTGGAGGTACTCTGGGAGAATGGCAGAAGCGTAAAGAGAGGCTCAGTCGCTCTAAACAAATTACCAAGGGAAACAAAATGAGGAAATGCAACCCGTCTTTGTGCCCAGATGAGAGAGAGGCAGGAGTCTTGAGAGGTAGAAGCCAGCCTTGGTTATTGTGAACATGAGACTCTTGTTGGCTGGTTTGGACTGTAGGCCTCACAGAGGAGTTAGAGAAATGTCCGAATAGAGTCATATGTGTCATCTTAAAAGTACCTTCATCCCACAGGGGTATATTAGAGTGGGAATGGGTGACTTAAAAGCATAAAGAATTAGGGTGATCTCTCCTCAGAGACTGCCGGGTCTGGGTGCAGGCGTCCACCACCTGAAGAACACCTGCTTGAACTACCACCAGCAGTTCCACCTGCTGGGCTTTCTTTTGTTCCTTTCCTTAGGAAATAGACTGGACTGCCTACTTCATCTCTTAAAAAAATATTTTATTTATTATTTTTATTTTATGTGCACGAGTGTTTTGCCTGCATGTATGTAAGTGCACCCGTGTTGTACATTCCCTGCAGAGCAGAGATCAGAAGAGGGCGCCAGAGGGGAACTGGAGTTGAAGATGGTCGTTAGCCACCATGTAGGTGCTGGGATTTGAACTCAGGTCCTCTGCAAGAACAGCCAGTGCTCTTAACCTCCCCCCGCCCATGGACTGCAAACTTCTTCATACTTGCCACTGGGAGGCAGCTAGTAGGCCTAGGTCAGTCTTGGAAGGACCAACTGATGAGCTGTCTGTCCCCATGCCCTGAGCTGGACGGTCACTGTCAGGTAGGGCCAACAAGACCTATTATTTGTTAGCCGTACATGGTTAACCTATTATTTGTTAGCCTCCTATGCTCCTGAAGGAGTGATGGCATTTTTGTTTACTCCATCTCACCAAGTGAGACAACATTAGCTTATCCCAGTCCTCCAGTTCTCTTTCCCAGAGGCTGAGAGCTTCTTCTTTGCTTAGACTTAAGGAGGTATGGGGCTGTTTTCCAGGTACTCAAACTAGAATTAGGGCCAAATGCCATGGTTCCAGGCATAACTTTGTACAGTGGAAACTCCAGAGAACTGGAGGGGTCACATTAGGTTAAAATAGAGGAATCTGGAGCCCAAGTTCTCATCCCTGAACACACACTAGATTTGCTAGAAGGTGTTTACAAAGAAGAACCGTGGACCACAGCCCACACAGACAAGTCAGTCACACTTGGATGTTGCCAAATTTCAAAGTGATGTTAGTTGCATACAACCTGCACGGAGAGCTGACTGCACAGTATGTGTGGCAGCTCGGGGCCAAAAAACAAGCTTCCAAACTGGGTTTGAATCTGGATCAGGTGGTGAAACGAACAACTCACATGACTATGGAAACTGCCATTTCCTTCACTATCAGATCAGGTTCCTGGTAATGCCTATTCTGAATAAAAAATGGCTTGTAAGGAACATGGGACATAGTATACATTTATACACACATGTGGCTGACCTCGTTACTTGGCAATGACAGACAGGGTTGGACTTCAGACCTGTCTTCTAGCCAAGGTTCTTTCACCAATATTATTCATCAAGATGATTGATTCAGAGGAAGATGAAATGCTTCTTCAAAAGGATTCCCTTTATTTAAAAAAAAAAACAGAAATGGATGACCTTGTTTCTTCTTTTGAGATTTATTTTTATTTATGTGAATATGGGTATTGTCTGTGTGTCGGCCATGAGTGTGTGGGTGCCCTTGGAGGCTGGAAGAGAGAGAGATCAGGCCCCCTGGAGCTGTAGTTATAGACAGTTGCGAACTGCCAGACATGGGTGCTGAGAACTGAACTTGGGTCTTCTGGAAGAGCAGCAAGTGCTTTTAACTGTTAAGCTACCTCTCCAGTCCCTTAGCATTGTTTCTTAATAATAAAGGCTGTTTTTCAAAAGGACTTTAACTTTAGGCCCATTCAGTATCTTCTGCCTGATAGCACTCATTTACATATTTGTTCATTTATTTATTCTTTAATTTGGCAAATACTTATGAAGTGCCTATTAGGTACCAAATGCTAGCTAAATATCATCAGGACCACAAACATGAATCCAGACCCTGCCTTGTAGGATCCAGGTGTATTCTCTCTCCCGCTGTTCCATTATGTTCTATGAGTCTTGGGTGTAGAAGTTCCACTGTAGATGTGTCACTTAAGGCTGGGCATCTCTCAGACATGTATTCTCTGTGTGTGACCAGTTGTGGAACTCTACAATCAATTTTTTTGGTCTTTTTGAGACAGGGTCTCCCTGTAGCCTCAGCTGGCCTGGAACTCACTCTGTAGACCAGGGTGGCCTGGAACTCACAGAGATCTGCCTACCCCTGCCTTCTAAGTGTTAGGATTGAAGGCACGCATCACCCCACCACAATCAATTTATTTTTAATTAGCTTACAGACTAGTCGATTTCCAGATCTTCATCTAGCCTTAGTTTTGGCTAACCTTTCCCTTCTCCTTTTCCCAATCCTCCGATTTCCACTTAAACCTCTAACCCCTAGAATTATTCCTCCCATTTAATGGTACCTGTGTTCTAACATCACTTTTAATTAAAAATTTATTTTTTTCTTGGAAGAGCATAGGTTTCCAAATAGCTTCTTCACGTGCCCTTCATTTTCCTTAAGCCCTCCTGCCACCCCCTTGTCTCCTCATCTCTGACCCACCCTCACGCTCGAGCCTTCCCACCCCTAGTTTCTCCCTTCTTTCATTTTACTAGTTCCCCTTCCTTAATCCATCAGCCCCCAGTGGCTTTCTTCAAGTTTCTTCATACTCACACATATCCAATTTAAACATAAAAACAAAAGATTCAAAGGTAGGAGCCACACGTAGCATTTGTCTTTCTGGGTTTGGGTGACCTCCTTCAGTATAATTTTTCCTGGGTTTATTCATTTACCTATAACTTTCATGATATCATTTTTGTTTATAGCCGAGTGATATTCCATAGTATATATTCCATATATATATTACATTTTCCTTATCCATTCATTAGTTGATGGATATCTTGGTCGATTCTATTTCCTAACTATTGTGAGGAGAGCTGCAGAGAGCATTGATGTGCAAATCTATCTGTAATAAAATATACAGATCTTTGGGCATATGTCTAGGAGTGCTAGAGTTGGGGCAAATGGTAGTTTTGTTTCTAGTTTTTAAAAAAATCAATTAAAAATTTTTTTCTTTGTCTTTTTGAGACAGGGTCTCTTTAAAGCCCCAGCTGGCCTGGAACTCACTCTGTAGACCAGGCTGGCCTTGAACTCACAGAGATTCACCTGCCTCTACCTCCCGAGTGCTGGAATTAAGGCATGCACCACGATGCCTGGCATAAAGATGGTTCTTAGCCACTATGTGGGTGCTGGGAATCAAACTCAGGTCCTCTGAAAGAGCAGTTGGTGCTTTTAACCACTGAGCCATCACTCCAGCCCCAATTAATTATTTTTTATGTTTATGATTGTTTTGCCTACATGTCTATAAGGGCACCATGTGCATGCAGTGCCCATGAAGACCAGAAGAGGGCATTAGATCTTCTGGAACTGGAGTTATGGGCAGTAGTTAGCTGCTATGTGGGTGCCGGGAAGTGAACCTGGGTCCTCTTCAAGAGCAACCAGTGCTCAAAATTATTGAGCCATCCTTCCAGCCCCTATTTCTAGTTTTTTGAGAAACTTCCAGACTGATTTCCAAAGTACAGTACCTTATGCTCCCACCAGCAGTGTATAAAGGTTCTCCCCTTCCCCACATCTCTGCCAGAAGTTATTGTTGTTTGTATTCCTGATGATGTCCATTCTAACTGGGATAAGATAGAATCTTAAAGTAGCTTTAATATTAATTTCCCTAATAGCTAATAATGTTGAACATTTATAAAGATTAACTTAAAAATTTACATGTGTTTTGCCTGTGTGCACATATGTGCACTAAGTGCAGAAAGTTCACCAAGTGCCCACAGAGGCCAGAAGAGGGCATGAAACCCCCGGAACTGGAGTTAGAGACAGTTGTGATACACAGTATGGATGCTGGGAACCAAACCCGGATCCTTGGCAAGAGCAGCAAATGCTCTGAACTGCTGAGCCATCTCTCCAGCCTCTTGAACATTAAAAAGTGTTTCATTGGGGTTGGTGAAATGGCTCAGTGGTTAAGAGCACTGCAAGACTGCTCTTGCAGAAGACCTGGGTTCAATTCCCAGCCCCAACATGGCAGCTAGCTACCATCCACAACTCCAGTTTCAGGGCAATCTGAAGCCCTCTTCTGACCTCCATGGGTATTGCATGATGCAGGTGCACTTACACACATTCAAGCAATACGTTCATACACACAAATATATCTATATAAATTTAAAGTGTTTAAAAAAATAAAGTGTTTACTATTTTTTCCTTTGGAGGATTTTCCTCTTCCATTATCCCCCCTTTTTTTGAAGCTTTGGGAAAATTTTATTAGTGTTTAAATGGAAAAACCCCAGGCCAGACAAGCTGTAAATGTCCATAGACCATTTTTAATTGGGTTGTTTGTTTTTTTGATGTTAAATTGTATGAGTTGTATATTCCATGGACACAAATTCTCTGGAGATACATAGCTGGCAGACTTTCTCTCATTCTGTGGGCTGCCTCTTTATTCAACTGACAATTTGCTTGCTATAAGAAGCTTTTGAGTTTCATGAGACCCTGTTTATTAATTGTTCGTCCTACTTTCCGTGTTGCTGGAGTCCCATCCCTTTAGGAAGGTCCTTTCTGCGCCTCTAAGTTAAAGCCTCTGTACTTTTTCTTCTAGAAGTTTCACAGCGGCAGGTCTTACATTGATGTTCTTGATCCATCTGGGGTAGGTGAATGAAAAGGTTAATTTTCTGCATACTAAGATCTAATTTTACCAGCATCATTTGTTGAAGATGCTGTTTTTTTTTTCTCTAATGTATATTTTTGACATTTTTGTAAAAAAGTCAGGTAATTGTAGTTGCATGGACATATCTGAGTATTCTTTTTTTTTTTCTATTCTATTGATGTATGTGTCTGTTTTTGTACCTGTACCATACTGGTTTTATTACTATAGCTGTGTAGTATAGTTTGTAATCAGGTGGGATGATACTTCCCATAGTATTCCTTTTGTTCAGGATTGCTTTGTCTATCCTTGGTCTTTTGTGCTGCCATATAAATTTTGAGACTTTTTTCCCATGTCCATTAAGAATTACATTGGTATTTTGATTGGGATTGTGTGGAATCTATAGATTGACTTAGGTAGGGTGGCCATTTTCACAAGACTGATTCTTCCAACTTCTGTCTTTTTCAATTTCTTTCTTCTTCACTGTCATAAAGCTTTCATCATAAAAGTCTTTTATTTCTTTTTAAAATTATTTTATTTTTATTTTTGTATTTTTATTTTATTTTATTTTATTTTTGTTCTTTTTGAGACAGGGTCTCCCTGAAGCCCCAGCTGTCCTGGAACACATTCTGTAGACCAGTCTGGCCTTGAAATCACAAAGATCCACCTGCCTCTGCCTCCCGAGTGCTAGGATTAAAGGCGTGCACCACCACGCCGGCTAAAAATGTTTTATTAAGCTGGGTGTGGTGGTGCATGCCTTTAATCCTAGCATTTGGGAGGCAGAGGCAGGCAGATCTTTGTGAGTTCAAGGCCAGCTTGGTCTACAGAGTGAGTTCCAGGACAGCTGGGGCTACATGGAGACCCTGTCTCAAAAAGACCAAAAAAAAATTTTTTTTATTTTTAAAAATTTTTTCTTTTGTTTCTTTAGTTAGGCTTATTCCAAAGTATTTTATTTTTCTGTGGCTTTGGTGAATGGGATTTTTTTAAATCTTTTTACTATGTTGCCATTGGTATATAGAAATGTTACTAGGTTTTGTGTTGAATTTGTATCCTGTCACTGCTGAAAGTGTTTATCAGTTCTGAGAGATTTTTTTGGTGGAGTCTTTTAGGTTTCTTATGTATAGGATCATAGTGTCTGCACATAGTGTGATTCCTTCTTTCTCCATTTGCATCCTTTTTATTTCATTCTCTTGTCATATTGATGTAGCTAAGACTTCAAGCACTATATTGAGGAGAAATGGAGAGTGGCTACCTTGTTTTGCTTATCTTACCAGGAATGCTTTGAGTTTTCCTCATTTCACATGATGAAAGCTACAGGCTTGTTGTATTTATAAAAAATACTTGTATTTTTTATGTGAAGCTTTTTCCTTTCATCCTTAGCCTCTCCATGGCTTTCATCACAAAACGGTGTTCAAAAATTTTCAGAGACTTCTTTTGCACCTATTGTATCTATTGAGATGATCACGTGATTTCTCTCGGGGTCTATGCAATGGATAACATTTATCAATTTGCATACACTGAATCATCTTGCATTTGTGGAGCAAAGGCAACTTGGTCATGATGAATGATTTTTTTCATGTGATAGAGAATTTGGTTTGCTCGTATTTTATTGAGAAATTTTGGACCTATGTTCATCAAGGGATTGATATGGAATTTTCTTGTTGTGTTTCTTTCTGGTTTTAGTATCAGGGTAATACTGTCTTCATAAAAAGAACTTGGAAGCCTTTTTCCCTTTCTATTTCATGGACTAATTTGAGTAGTATTGGTGTTAATTCTGCAGTGAATCCATCTGGTCCTGGACTTTTTTTAGTTTGAGATTTTTTTGTTACTACTTCAATCTCATTGCTGCTTATGGACCTGTTTAATTAATTTATTTCTTCTAGGTTTAATTTTGGTGTGATGTATATCTAGAAACTCATCCATTTCTTTTAGATTTTTGAATTTAGTGCAATAGACAATTTTAAGATATAATAACCCCACAATTTTCTGAATTGCATTGGAATCTGTTATAATCTTATCATTTTCATCTCTAATTCTATTCATTTGGGTCTTATTTTTTTTTCTTGGTTAGTTTGGTTAAGAAGTTTTCCATCTTGTTTATCTTTTCAAAGAACTAACTTTTGTTTTATGTGTTTTTTGTTCCTATTTCATTAATTGCTGTCCTAATTTTGATAACCCCTTCCTATCTGCTGCTTTGGGTTTAGTTTGCTCTTGTTTATCTAAGACCTTAAGGTGCAACATTAAATTATTAATTTGAGATCACTCATTTTTTATATAGGTGCTTAGAGCTATAAACTTCACTCTTAGGACAGCTTCCACTGTCCCAAATATTTTGTCATGTTTTGTCTTCATTTTCATTCAATTCTATGAATTTTTTTCCTTCTTGACTTTTTCAGTGATCCATGTATTATTCGATAATATGTTGTTTAGTTTCCATGAGTTTGTGTGTACTTACTGGAGTTTCTATTGCTGTTGATAGATAATTTTATTCCATTGTGGGTAGATAGAATACAAGAAGCTATTTATTTCAATTTTCCTGTATTTGTCGAGTCACCTTGTATCCTAATATGTGGTCAGTTTTGGAGAAAGTTCCATGGGCTGCTGAGAAGAATGTGTGTTCTTTAGTGTTCGGTGGAATGTTCAGTGGATGTCTACTGGGTTCACTGAGTTTATGATGTCATTTAATGCCAATGATTCTGCTTTGTCTTTGTCTGGAGAACAGGTCTATTGTTGACAGTGGGCTATTGAAGTTATCCTCTACTGCTCTGTTAGGGTTATTCTGTGGCTTTATATTTAGTAGTATTTGTTTTATGAAATTAGATGTGCTTGTGTTTGGTGCGTGTATGTTTAGAATTATAACATCTTCTTGGTGGATTGTTCATGTAATAAGTGTCAAATGTCCTTGTATCTTCTGATGAGTTTTGGGTTGACGTCTATTTTATCAAATAGTTCCATTTGCTTGGAGCTTGCTTTTCTTTCCTTTTACCCTGAGATAGTGATCATTGATAGTGATTTGTGGTTCTTGGCAGGGACAAAAAGATGAGTCTTAGTTCTAATCTAATCTGCTAATCTGCATCCTTTTTATTGGAGCATTGAGACTGTTGCTATTCAGAGTTCTTACCCAAAGTTGTATCTTGAGTCCTGCCATTTTGCTGATTTTGTGGTATTTTCTTATACCTGTCTTGATGAACTGTCCTGGTATTATATATTTGTTCCCATGTCCCCTTGAATGTGTTTATCCTTTTACTCAGTCAGAGTGTTCCCCCAGTATTCTCTGTAGAGCTGGCTTATTGCTCAGACATTCCTTTACTCTGTTTTTATCATGGAAAATTTTTATTTCTCTTTAAAGTTTGATAGTTTTTCTGAGTATAATGATCTGGATTGGCAGTTGTGGTCTTTCAGAGCTTGGAATATCTTTCCAAGCCCTTCTGGCTTTCAAAATCTCCATGGAAAAGCCAGATGTTATTCTAAGGATCCTGTCTTTATAGGCAACTTGATCTTTCTTTCAGCTTTCTCTCTCTCTCTCTCTCTCTCTCTCTCTCTCTCTCTTTCTTTTGAGATGAGGTATCACTATTTAGCCTCAGCTGGCCTGGAACTTGCTGTGTAGATGACCCCAGGCTGGTCTCGCTCTACATCTGTCTACATCTGTATCCCAACTGCTGGGATTAAAGGTATGGGTCATCATGCCTGGCTCTTGAAGCTTTTAATACCCTTTTAAATTCGGTGTTTTTATTGTTTTAACTGTATTATGTTATGGGGAGTTTCTTTTCTGGTTCTATCTATTTTATGGTTTTATTGAATATATTTTCTCTGCCTTTGTTGTGGTGTCCTCCTCCCTCTCCTCCTCCTCCTTTTTCTGTGTCCACTATTAAAGGATTTGGCCTTTTCATTTTGTCACAAAGTTCTGTGTTCTGTTTATATTGTATTTAAATTATTTTAAAAAATTTTTAATGTGAATGAATATATTGCCTGCATGTATGTCAATGCACCCGTGTTGTGCAATGCCCACAGAGGTCAGACAAAGGGCGTCGGATTTCCCCTGGAATTGGAGTTAGCTACCATGTGGGTGCTGGGATTCAACCCTGGGTCCTCTGCAAGAGCAGTCAGTGCTCTTAAGGGCTGAGCCATCTCTCCAGCCCCTCTGTTCATATTTTAAACAATTAATCATTGATCTTTACTGAGTAATCCAATTTCTCTGTTCTCATCTTTCAGTCCTGACATTTTTCCCATGCAATCCATTCTATTGGTGAGGGTCTCCACAGAGCTTCTGTTTTTTGTTTTTTTTTTTTTGTTTTTTTTTTTTTGAGACAGGGTCTCCCTTTAGTACCAGCTGGCCTGGAGCTCGATCTGTAGACCAGGCTGGCCTTGAACTCACAGAGATCTGCCTGCCTCTACCTCTTGAGTGCTGGAACTTGTGTTTTTTAAACAAAATGTATGTGACTGTTTTGTCTGCATGTGGAAGTGTATCGTGCGTGTGCAATGTCCATGGCGGCCAGAAGAGGGCGATGGATCCCCTTGATCTGGAGTTATGGATGGCTGTTAGTTGCCATGTGAGTTCTAGGAACCAAACCTGGGGTCATCTGCAAGAAGAGTCAGTGCTCTTAACCACTGAGCCATCTTTCCAGCCCCCTCCATTGAGTTTTAAATTTGGCTTGTTGAGTTTTTTTATTTCCAGCATCATTTCACTTTGAGTTTTCTTCAGGAATTCTATTTTTTTTTCTTTTTGTTGTTGTTGCAACAGGGTCTTCCTGTAGCTCCCAGAGATCTACCTGCCTTTGCCTCCCAAGTGTTGGGATTAAAGGCACTCACAGCCATGCCTGGCATATTTATTGAATTTTATTTTCATGTCCCAGATTGACTTACTCATTTCATTCAGCTCTTTGTTTAAGTTCTCTTGGAATATGTTCATATCTTCTTTGACTTGTTTGAATAGAGTTATAATCATTCTTAAGAAGTCTTTGTTTGGGGCTGGAGAGATGGCCTAGCGGTTAAGAGCGCCGACCGCTCTTACAGAGGACCCGGGTTCGATCCCCAGCACCCACATGGCGGCTGAAAACCGTCTGAAACTCCAATTCCAGGAGAACTCCAGTTCCAGGGGAATCCGAGACCCTCTTCTGACCTCCGCGGCATTGCATGACACAGGTGCACAGACTTGCATGCAGACAGTACATTCATACACATACAGAAATAAATAAAATTAATAAAAAAAAAAGAAGTCTTTGTTTGGAAGTTCTTCCAGACCATTCTTATTGGGGAGAATTACTATAGGATTAGTAATTTGTGGAGGAGGCTTTTGTGTTTCTTTTGTTTCTGTGCTGGGACTCGCAAATGTGGAGTAGCTTGTTGGCTGAGTCTTTCTTTTCAAATTACCTTTACCCTTTCAGTGGAGGGGTATACAGTGCTTAGGAGAGGACCAAGTTATAAGAGAGAGGAGACATTGTTTTTCTCGTGGGACTGACATTGACAGCTGCAGGTTCTATCCAGAGCCTCTGGTAACAGTCACTAGTCAAGGATCATCATACCACTTGCTGGTCCTCTCTTCTGCTGCCTTCTAGTGTGGCTTTTCATGCCTTGATGCATCAGCTCTGGTCAACTGGAGGTTGGGAGGCACCAACAAAGCCAGGTGTGGAGTCAGAAGACCTACAGACTGGGGAGGAGCAGGGGCCAGCCTGGTCTACAGAGTGAGTTCCAGGCCAGTTGGGATTGCAGGGAGATCTTGTCTCAAAAACACCAAATAAATAAATAAATAAATAAATAAATAAATAAATTTTTAAAAAGGTCTGTTTGACAGAATCTAGAATTACCTGAGAGATAGAGAGGAACTGTGTGCATGGATAGCAGGTCAGCCAGGGGTGCACACTATCTGTGCCCAGCTGCCAAGGCCAGTCCTTGCCCTGCAGGCCATTGGCGGGCGGCCCACCTTGGCAGGCGCCTTCCAATGCCAGGACCATAGAGAGGAACTGTGTGCATGGCTAGAAGGTGAGCCAGGGGCGCACACTCTCCGTGCCCAGCTGCCAAGGCCGGTCCGTGCCATGCAGGCCATCGGCAGGCAGCCCACCTCGGCAGGCACCGCCTAACGCTAGGACCATAGAGAGGAACTGCATGAGTGGCTAGAAGGTCAGCCAGGGGCGCACAGTCTCCATGCCCAGCCACCCAGGTGGGCACCGGTGTGCGGGCCAAAGGATTCAAATACCCCCCCCCCCAAGCTACTGATACTGAGGTGGGAAGTATAAACTGCCGGTGCTGCCATTTAATGCTGTTGGGAGGACACAACAGTGTCAGTAATTGGAGGCTGCATAGCCAAAACAGAGGAAGAAACCAACAGGAAGCAAACTGAGTGACCAACCAATCTCCCATATTAACATTTGAGATTAGCAACAGAAGGCAAACAAATAAACAAAGGGGGAAAACAACAACAACAACAACAAAAAATACACATGCCAAAAACACAACAGAAAAACAATATGGGAAAAGCTCAAAATAAATCCCCACCGAACTCAACCACTCCTGTAGAAGATCCCAACGATGAGATCTCCCTGGAAGGGAACAAGACACTGACTTTAGAAGAACAATTGTGGACATATTCAAAGACTATAAAGAACAAATCAGAGAACTAAAGGGAGAGAATGAAAAACTCATGAAGGAACTAGAAGGAAAGAATGATAAACTCCGGAAAGAACTAAAAGGAGAGATTGATAAACTCAGAAAAGAACTAGAGGAAGAGAAATACAAACTCTGAAAAGAACTAGAGGGAGAGAATGACAAACTCCAGAAGGAAGTGGAAACATTGAAAAGATCTCAGGCTGAAAGGAAAAAAGAAACTGACCAGCAAAACAAGGCTAACAAAAAAGAAATACATGCTCCAAAAGGAAGTGGAAATACTGAAGAATCTCAGGATGAAATAAAAAAGGAATTGAACATTCAATCATCAGCAGGAAAGGATGAAAAAAGCCTCAGAAGCAGAATGAAGAAGCAGGAAAAAAAATACAGACCTACAGAATACACAGCCCCGCTAGAAAACCTCAGTAAGATTATTAAAATTAAAAAAACACAAGAAGTGGCAACAACAGGAAAATTGTGGGACACATGAAAAGACCAAACCTCCACTATCATAAGGATAGAGGAAGAAAAAACTCCCAAGAGAATGGTATTGATCAGATCTCAACAGAATAATAGAAGAACTTCCCTCAAAACTGAAAAAAGACAAACCCAAAAATACAAGAAGCACAAGAACACCAAATAAACAAACCAGAAAAGAAATTGCCCACGTCATATCATAGTTAAAACACCACTGCTCAAAACAAACAAAAATACTGAAAGCCACAAGAAAAAACAAGTTACATAAGGGGAAACCCATCAGAATCACACTGACTTCTAGTGGCAAACAGGAAAGCCAGAGAATCATGGACCAAGTATTCCCAGTACAATGACTTTGGATGCCAACCAGATTACTATGACCCAGCAAAAATGTCAACATAGTTTGAGGGAAGAAAAATCTTTCATGCCTCAAACAAATGCAACCATGTCCCACACCCACTTCAGAAATACTCGAAGCAATTCAAAAACACAGAGGGAAAGGAGCAACTATCCTTAGCAATCCGAAGAGAGAAATTACAAAAGCATAACAGAGTAAATAAATACCTAACACAAGAATCAAATGAAAAATAAGTTTGAAAGGAAACAACACACTTCTCTCATAATAACCTTAAATAATTAATGGTCTAAACCCCCAATCAAAAGACTAGACTGGGAAAATGGATTAGGAAACAGAATCCATCTATATGCTGCCTCCAAGAAACCCATCTCACCCTCAAGGACAGACAGCACCTTAGAGTGAAAGGATGGAAAAAAATATTTCAAGCAAATGGTACTAAAAAGCAAGCAGGAGTGGCTATTCTAATATCAGACAAAATAGACCTCAGAGTAAAATTAATCAGAAAAGACAAAGAAGGCCATTATATCCTTATCAATGGAACAATTAACCAAGAAGAACTCACAATCTTAAATATTTATGCACCAAACTCTGGTGCACTGAACTTTATTTTTTTATTTTTTTTATAAATTTATGTTTATTTCTCTTTCTCATCAGAATATTTTTTTTAATTTTATTTATTTTTGTATGTGTATGAATGTACTGTCTGCATGCAGGTTTGTGCACCCGTGTCATGCAATGCCACGGAGGTCTGAAGAGGGTGTCGAATTCCCCTGGAACTGGAGTTAAAGACAGTTTTCAGCCACTACGTGGGTGCTGGGGATCAAACCCTGGTCCTTTGCAAGAGCAGTCGGCACTCTTAACCGCTAGGCCATCTCTCCAACCCCTGCACCAAACTTTATAAACACAATCCTTCAGGACCTCAAGATACAGATTAATCCCAGTACACTAATAGTGGGGGACTTCAATACCCCACTGAGCCACCTGGATAGGTCAACTGGACAAAAAATAAACAGAGAGACATCAGAACTGAACAACACAATACACCAAATGGACCTCACAAATATCTACAGAATATTCCATCCAAACACCAGAGAATATACTTTCTACTCAGTGCCCCATGGAACATTCTCCAAAATCAACCACATACTGGGACACAAAAGAAACCTCAACAAACACAAAAGGATTGAAATTATTCCATGCATTCTATCAGACCACAATGCAATAAAGCTCAATATTAACAACAGGTTAGGCCCTATTAACTAGAAGAACACATGGAGACTAAACAACACAATACTGAACAATGAGTGGGTCAGAGAAGAAATAAAGGATGAAATAAAAGCATTCCTGGAACTAAATGAAAATGACAATACAACACAACAAAACCTGTGGGATACATTAAAGTCAGTTCTAAGAGGGAAATTTATAGCCCTAAGTGCCCACATTAAAAAAACAGAAAGAGAACAAGTAAACAATCTAACACTGCAGCTAAACACACTTGAAAGACAACAACAAATGAACCCTAAACCCAACAGACAGGAAGAAATAACAAAAATCAGAGCAGAAATCAATGAAATAGAAACATAGAAAAAAAAAAATCAACGAATCCAAAAGTTGGTTCTTTGAAAAGATAAACAAAATAGACAGACCTCTAGCCCAGTGAAACAAAAGAAAGAGCAACTCCAAATCACTAGCATTTGTGATGAAAGGGGAAACATGACAACAGATAAAGAGAAGATCCAGACAATCATATGAGAATACTTCAAAAACCTATACTCTACTAAATTTGAAAAGTTAAGAGAAGGGGCTGGAGAGATGGCCTAGCGGTTAAGGGCACCGACCGCTCTTACAGAGGACCCGGGTTCAATCCCCAGCACCCACATGGCGCCGAGAACCATCTGAAACTCCAATTCCAGGAGAACTCCAGTTCCAGGGGAATCCGACACCTTCTTCTGACCTCCGCAGCATTGCACAACACGGGTGCACAAACTTGCATGCAGGCACTAAATTCATACACATATAGAAATAAATAAAAATTAATAAAAAAAGCTTCAAAAACCTAAGAGAAATGGATGAATACCTGAAATCCTAGGATTCACTAAAGCTTAACCAAGAAGAGATTGACAGCTTAAACAGACCCATAACACTTGAGGAAATTGAAGATGTAACAAAAAGCCTCCCAACTAAAAAAAGCCCAGGCCCAGATGGTTTCACAGCAGAATTCTATAAAACATTTAAAGAGGTCTTACAACTATTACTACTCAAACTTTTCAGAAGGATACAGACAGAGGGAAATATCCCAAATTCCTTCTACGAATCCAGCATCACTCTAATACCAAAACCAGACAAAGACACAAACAAGAAAGAAAACTATACACCCATATCATTGATGAACACAGATGCAAAACTTCTCAACAAAATACTTGCAAATTGCATACTAACCCACATCAAACATCATCCATCTGTTGGTGGGAATGTAAACATGTATAGCCACTATAGAAAGCAGTGTGGAGAACCTTTGGAAGACTTGCAATGAACTTGCCACCTGACCCAGCCATACCACTCCTGGGCACGTACCCACAAGACTTAACTTACCGCGGAGATAGATGCACAGCCATGTTTATTGCAGCTCTCTTCACAATAGTGTCCCTCAACTGATGACTGGATAACAAAAATGTGGTACATCTACACAATGGAGTTCTATGCAGCAGATGACATCATGAGCTTTGCTGGTAAATGGATGGAACTCGAAACAATTATACTAAGTGAAGTAAGTAACACAGTCCCAGAAAAAAAAGGCAAATGGTTTCCCTCATTTGTGGGTGCTAACACCAAATCCCCAGTTGGTAGGCAAACTGAGCAACTTTATTATTATATTTCATTGTATCTGAAAGCAACTGTGCTATTACAATGTGAATCTATAAATGGGCTCTAGAATTGTCCTACCACTTATACTCACACGTTGTAATTACCATATATAGATGGAGGATATGTAGTCACATTCTAAAAAAAAAGAATGTAAAGTTACCTGCATGCAAATTTACTGTTAAAATGTGAATCTCTAAATGTATTTAGGAATCAGCCTATAGTTTATTTTCAGAATTTTTAATTTTGACTTATGTGTGGAGGGTATATATGCATATTTTGGAATAATATAAAATAAAAAAAAAGAAAAAGAAAAAAAAAAAGAATTACCTGAGAAAGTATTCTCTGGGCATGCCAGTGACAGATGAACTTGGTCATATATTAATCCACGTGGGAAGATGTATCTTATTTTTGGCAGGACCATTCCTTGATGGAGATCCTGGACTGTGCAAATAGAGAAATGGAGCTGAATACAAGTGAGCATTCATTGCTTTCTGCTTCTTGATCATGGATCCAGTGTGACCGATGGTCACAGTGCTGCCTGGGCAATGGTAAACTGGATCCTGAACTGTAAGCTGGAAGAAACCCTTTCTCCCTTGGGTACTTCATCACAGTGACAGAGGAAACTAAGACGGAGCCTTTGAAGGATAGGACCTTGAACTCAGGGCAACCTTTTCAGTTTTCCTAATGCAGAACAGGAAGTTTCTCTTTAACAATTAACAATTAATGGCCCCCTCCTTAAAAAATGTTTTTTAAATCTTTGTGTGTGTGTGTGTGTGTGTGTGTGTGTGTGTGTGTGTGTGTTTGAGACAGGGTCTCCCTATAGCCCCAGCTGGCCTGAAATTCACTCTGTAGACCAGGCTAGCTTTGAACTCACAGAGATCCGCCTGCCTCTGCCTCCCAAGTGCTAGGATTAAAGGACTGTGCCACCATGCCCAACTTAAAGACGGTTCTTAGCCGCCATGTGGGTGCTGGGAACTGAACCCGGGTCCTCTGCAAGAGCAGGCAGTGCTCTTAACCGCTGAGCCATCTCTCCAGTCCCTTAAATCCATTTATTTTTACAGACACTTTAGTAGCTGTGAACTTTAAGCTTGTTTGAGCTTCCTTTCTTCACCAGTTGTAATTAAAAAAAATCTTTTTCCCCTACTTGTTGCTGTTGTTCTCTGTCAACTTGAATAAGAGTATAATTGTGTCAGAATGATATTTCCTCTACCAAACACATTCATCTATTTCTATTTTTAATATTTTATTTTTATTTTTTATGTGTATGAGTGTATAGTCTGCATGTATGTAAGTACACCATGTTGTACAATGCCCATGGAGGTCAGAAGAGGGCATTAGATCACCTGGAACTGCAGGTATGGACAGTTGTTAGCAGCCATGTGGATGCTGGGAATCAAACCCAGGTCTTCTGCAAGAGCAGCCAGTGCTCTTAACCGTCAAGCCATCTCTCCAGCATCTAATCTATTAATTTTTTTGGGGGGGGGTCTTTTTGAGTCAGGGTGTCTCTGTAGCCTCACCTCACCTGGAGCTAGCTATGTAGACCAGGCTAGCCTTGAACTCACAGAGATCCACCAGCCTCTTGAGTGCTGGGATTAAAGGCGCATGCCACCACGCCCATCCTAAATAATAATTTTGAAAGAAACAGTTTAAGAAAGAATTTATTCTGGCTTATCACAGGAGGAGATTCATTCATCATGGTGGGGAAGGCGAGGCATAGCTGTGGGCGGCTGCTGATCGTCTGCATCAGCACTCAGGAAGTGGACGATGAACAGGAAGAGGACCGGGGCTACAAAACCTCAAGACCAATCCCCAGTGACCCCCTTCCTTCAGCAAGACTCGAGCGCCTAAAGGTTCTCTAACTTTCTCAAACAGCGCCCCCTAGCTGGGGATCAAGCGCTCAACACAGGGGCCTCTGGGGAACATTTCGAATTTCAACCCTAACGCGTAATTTCTTTTCTTCCTGGCTCTCCTACAAACATGGAAAAAATTGTGACCCAGTTCCTTAATTATTTTTATTTTTATTTTTTTGTAAAGTTGGACCCTGTAGGTGAATGCAGGCCACACGTGACCACAGGCATTATCTCCATTGCCCACCTGCACGTCCCTATCTGATCCCGGCCCATGGGTGAGAGCAGCGTGTGATGCAGGGGTGCGAGATTGGCTGCTGAGAGATGACGTCATTCTGCCTATATAAGTGATTTTCTGTATACAATAAACGGATTCTTTAGTACCTTTACCATCTAATAAGATCTCCAGTCCGTTATTTCACGTGTTCATAATAGTTGTTTGCTAGCCGGTGAGACTGGAGAAAGGCCTATCAGCCACCAGTCCGAAATTCAAGTCTTGGGGTCATCGACCCCCTGGCTTGTGGAGTTATGATATGACAGGAGGCCTTAGGGAGGGCAACACTCTCCGGCCTAAATCTGAGGGGCAACCAGCCACCCAGATTTGGCTACAGAATAAGCATTTCCGATGCCAGCTGGTACCTGTGAAAGGTGCCAGTTTCCCGGGGAGGAGCCGGGTGGCGGCAATCTCCTTCAGCAGGATCCAGTGACATCTGTCTACAGAAGCGCCGGACAGGTTCCGCCATTAAACTTTGCTAATAAAGGCATAGACTGCCCTCCTTGCTATGAACCAAATGGGATTTCTGTGCGTGCTATTGAAGAAGCCAAACTGGGTGACTCTGGCAGTCACTGTGCATCTTCCCTGGTGGTGTGGTATGGAATGCCTGGGGGTTGGGCACTGGAAAAGGAGAAAATGGGTCAGGGTGGCCAAGGATCAGAAACGGAATTGATTTGAGTTGCTCACAGATTTGTGGCACAGTGCCCATGATGTGATAAACACCATTTGGTATGAAATATGTACTTCTGTGTATTCAGCATTTAGCATGTAATAGCATCTTGAAGATGTCAGTGGAAGAATAGTTTTATGTTTCTATTTCTTCTTTTTAAATATTTATTATCTTTTATTTTATGCGTATGAGTGTTATGCCTGCATGTGTGTAAGTGCACCCGTGTCATGCAGTACCCACGAAGGTCAGAAGAGGGTGTTGGATCCCCTGGAACTGGAGTTATGGATGGTTGTTAGCTGCCATGTGGGTGCTGGGAACTGAACCCGGGTCCTCTGGAAATGCTCTTAACTGCTGAGCCATCTCTCCAGCCTTTTCTTCCTTCTAAAAGTAATTTGTGTCTGATGTGTGTGTGAATTGTGTGCACATGTTCCTGTGTGTGCACATGTTCCTGTGTGTAAATGCAGGCTTACATATATGCCTTGGCATATATGTGGAGGTCAGAGGACAACCTTGGGTGTCAGTCCTCCCTGGTCACCTTGTTTGAGAGGAGTCTCTTGCTTGCTGCTCTACATGTCAGAGTAGCTTGGGAATCCTTCACGGGATTCTCCCATCTGCCTCCTATCTCCCCACACACTAGTGCATCTGGCCTTCTGTGGATTCTGGGGATCTGAGCTCTAATCCTTAAGCTTGTGCAGCAAGCCCTTTCACCCCCTGAGCATCTCCCTAGCCCATCTTTCTATTTATTTCTTAAGTTCTTAAACATTCTGCCATTGATGGAGAAGACATTTATGTGCTTTTTCTTTTTTATGATTTAAAAAAATTTCTTAAAATTTATTTTCGTATGTGTATGAATGTACTGTCTGCATGTTGATTTGTGCACCTGTGTCGTGCAACGCCGCGGAGGTCAGAAGAGGGTGTTGGATTCCCCTGGAACTGGAGTTCTGGAATTGGAGTTACAGACGGTTCTCAGCCGCCATGTGGGTGCTGGGGATCGAACCCGGGTCCTCTGCCAGAACAGTCGGTGCTCTTAACCGCTAGGCCATCTCTCCAGCCCATGCTTTTTCTATTGTTTGCTAAGAAGCATTGTTACACACACGAAGAATAAGCTTCACAATAGTGTTAATGGCAAACAAAAAGGTGTCCTTTTATCTCTCTGTCTCTCTCTGTCTCTCTCTGTCTCTCTCTCTGTCTCTCTCTCTCTCACACACACACACACGCACACACACACACGCACACACACATGCACACACACACACACACACACACACACACACACATGCCCTCTCTTAAAAGCTGACCAAATCCAGGCATAAGATTATGCCATCAAATATCCCCAGAATAACTTCATAAAGCAAATACTAATATCCAGATTTTTCAGCTGTTAACATAGCAGCTCATGAAGGTTAAACTGCCCAGTGTCACACCCAGTAGTGGGGACTGACTTGGGGGCCAGGGTTATTTGTTTCTGGACCTGTGTTCTATACTACCAGGCAAGCTCCTTTGTTTGTGAGTGGGTTTCTTGAGGTGAGGAATGAGGGTAGAAGGTTTTGAGCACCAGGCACGGGATGTTGTAGAAGGAGAAGCAAAAACTCAGGCTTCCTGAGTCTGGAAGCGTGCTTGGCTGCAGCGGAATGGTTGAACGGGATAGAAGGGAAGACAGAAGGCTGATTTGGTGGAGGGCCATGGAAGGAATAAAATTAGTCACGGTAGCTAGAGAATAGAAGCATTGAAAGTATGCTGAATCTATAGAATCTCAGGATGGGAGCGATCTTGAATGCCATCTGCCTAATACATAAATTTGCTGTGCATATTGACAAGGTGGTGGCTCAGCCTCCTTGGATGTCCTTGGAGATGGAGAGCTCATTAGATTCTCTCCACAGATGGCATGACAGAAAATTCTTCCCCATGTGGAACTCAAATTTGCCAACTAGTAAATGTCTACTCTGACCAGGAGTGACTTCTTGGGGAGATAGCTAAGTCTTTCACAGAACTGTCCCCAGAATAAGTTCTCCAATAGTATTAATATCCCTGAGTAACCTGGGCATTTCTTTATCAACAGATCCATACTAGTGGATAATGGCTGATTTTGGTTTACTATGTCAGTGGTTTTGTATATGTTTCTTTTTTCCCATCATTAAAAAAAATTGAAATAAAAATCATAATAAGTTCCCCAGGCTGACCTTGAATTCCCTCAGTACCCTAGACAGACTTTAACACATGATCCTCCTGCCTGAGTGCGGGGTGGGCCCCCCCTGCTGAGAGCCCAGGCCTATGCTATTATTCCTTCACAGTTCTGGAGGACAGAAGTCCAATGTGAAGGTGCCAGAAGCTAGGGTATACCATCATATGGCAGAAGATGTAAGGGTGAGAAAGTGCAAGCTTACTCCATTCAGTGGGCATCACTGTCAAGACTAAAACATTCCAACCAATTTCCCAAAACATAAATTTTGGGGAACACATTCAGGCCATAGCAAGTACTTAAAAATAAACCATTCAGCTCACCTAGATTAAAAAGAGAATAATCTGGAAGATAGAGTCTACCCAGGACTTAAACTGGTATAGTCTCCCTCTAGGAAGGATTCTGAACTTGGTTTAATACACCATTGCCTCGATCTTGAAGCCCTTCATTTTTATTTTGCACTAAGGCTCAAAATGATCACCTGTTCTGGGTCTGCTGTGGAAAAGAAAAAGAAGAAAACAATCAGGCTGATAAAGCGTCGCTGTTCTGGCAGTACAGAGCGTCTAGTGCTCTGCAGCTCTGCAGGTTAATATGTGTCTGACTCATCTTTAAAACCCACAGCTCATGCAGCCATTCTTGCTCTTACTACCAAGGGAATCCTGGGATGGGGACGGTGGGCTTGGAGCACGGAGCAGAGCACGCTTACCTTCCTGTGTCTTCAGGACGATGCTTGGATAGGCCAAGTTCCGGTAGGAATGCTTTCACATTATTGTCACTGTCCACTTCTCTAATATCATGTCTCCTGTCAAATGAAATGTGGAAGCACAGGAGAGGCATTAAGAACACTGAGTCCAAGATTTCCCAAGAGCCCTGATAAATGAGTGCTTTCCTACTGGCTAACCTCTCTCTCTGTCTGTCTCTCTCCTCTCCTCTCTGCTGTCTCTTTCTATCTTTCCCTCTCCTGTCTCTCATCTTTTCTGTCTCTTTTTTTATTTTTTGTATTTTTGAGATAGGGTCTCCCTTTGGTCCCAGCTGGCCTGGAGCGCTCTATGTAGACCAGGCTGGCCTTGAACTCAGAGAGCTCCTCCTGCCTCTACCTCCCAAGTGCTGGGATTAAAGGTGTGCGCCACCACACCTGGATGTCTCTCTTTTTCTCTCTCTCCTCTTTTCTATTCTGTCTCTGTCTCTCTATCTCTCCCTCTTTCCTCTCCCTGTCTCTCTCCTCTCCTCTGTATCTCCTCCTCCTCCTCCTCTTCCTCCTCCTCCTCCTCTTTCTCTGACCCTCTCTCTTCCCCACCTATCTCTCCCTTCATTCCTCAATGGAACTATCAGGAATGTAGACATCACACATCTGGAGCTGGGGTTGTGCACAACTGCAGCTGCATTTTTCAGGGGCTTGGCCCAGGAAAGTCACCTGGGACGGGCCAGGAAGTTACTCTCCTATGGCCCATTTCAGTCAGCGTGGCTCTGCCCATGTCTGCCAAGAGCACATATCTGCCCGACTTGTCTTACAGCCCCAGTACCTGGCACTATTACTACTGGTGAGGCTTCACTTTGATTTCATAACCCTTCCAACTGGCAGGGAGGTATCTGGGAGAGAGCCCTGAAATAGAGGCCGGAAACTTGGATTTCCATCCTGCTCGGTCTTCCTAGTGGAATGAAAAGATCAGAGTGGGCAATGCCCAAGGCCTGCACTTAGTACCCAGCTTAGGAGTTTGTGTTTGTAGTAGGGAACGGACAGATCTTGACTTCGTGTTTCCCTCTCTTGGCTCAAAGTAAATAGCTTTTAATCAATCAGGAGGTATTTGTTGAGGTCTTTTCATTTGCACTGTGAGCACTCTGTCAGGATGATATGCAGCCAGCCAGGCAACTGGAGGCTCATTATGAGGAAATTGCATATGGGCTTCTCTCCTGACTTGCACTTAGGCCCATGGAATCTTCTCTTTGCCAGCTAATATCCACCTGGGCCAGACATTTGTCTATGGTATTCTTAGCTGGGGAATACGGATTAAGCTGCTATGATAGTTTTTGTTCCTATAAATAAGCACCCGAGATACTAATGTAGAAATTCTGGCTCAAATTTTTGAGGTTCTAGTCCACGATCAATTGTCTCCAACACTTTTGGACCTGCCGTGAGGCAGCACTAAGGTAAGCAGTAAGGGTGTGCGGTAGCGCAAAGTTGTTTACCTAGTGGACAGAAAGTGAAAGAAAGCGGAAGGGTGGTGGTGCACGCCTTTAATCCTAGCACTTAGGAGGCAGAGTCAGGTGGATCTTTGTGAGTTCAAGGCCAGCCTGGTCTACAGAGTGAGTTCCAGGACAGCTGGAGGTACAGGGAGACCCTGTCTCAAAAAGACCAAAAAAAAAAGGGGGGGGGAAGGGGCTGAGATTTCATCGTCTCCTTCAGGGTCATAGCCCTGTGACCCTTAAGACCTCTCATTAGCCTTTCT
>VZQC01010960.1:393579-410258 GCA_009823505.1 Rhizomys pruinosus | reverse complement strand
GATTTTTAATGAATCCTAATGAAGCTTATCTTCTAGGTGCTGCAAAGGTTTTAATACAAGAGACTTTCTTAACTCCCCCCCATAGAATAAGGAGAAATATGATGATGATGAGGTCGTTCTCCAGCTGTAGATTGGAGCCAGCTGTTATAGAGGTATTCTCCTATAAAATCATTAGCCTTTCTTAAAGGATCTGCCAGCCGCAAAATGCTGAGGACTAAAAATTTAACACATGGGTTTGGGGGAATATTCCAGTTCCAAAGGATAGAATCTAACCTGCATTCTCTGCATGCCTTTGGTGGATTTTGTGGCTGTAGTGAAAAGAAGGCAGCACGTTCGGGTGGGAAGAATTACTTCCCATTCAGATTCAGAGAGGAAAAATTACCTCCAGCAGTGCAGAAACATGTTCCATGGCTCTATGTTCCTTGCAACATCTGAGTAAGTACCATCCGATTCTAACCCCCTCTCCCCCAGCCAACATTTTGTAGGTAAGTATATTAGTCAGGGTTTTCTAGAGGAATAATGTGTGTGTGTGTGTAGGTGTGTATTTATTAGACTGGCTTATATGATTAAAATAGTCCAAGATGGGGCTGGAGAGATGGCTTAACAGTTAAGAGCACTGGCTGTTCTTGAAGAAGACTCAGCATCCACATGGTGGCTAGCAACCGTCTGTAACTCCAGTTCTGGTTCTTCTGTCCTCTGTGGGCACTGTATGACATGGCTGTACTTACATACATGCGGGCAATACACTTATACACATAAAAAAATAGTCCAACGTGGCGACATGCATGCTAGGGAGCCAGAGAACCCCATGGTTGCTCAGTCCAAGAATCTGGAAACTCCAGAGCCAGGGGCACCAATGATGCAGTCTCTGTCTGAGGCCGAAGGCCCCAGAGCTCCCTGAGGAGTTGCTGACATTATCCATGCGATGCTGGCGAATGCAGGAGAGGAGCTCGTCCCCTCAAGGGTAACGGAGGATCCACCCGGATGTCAAAAGAAGACCAGGGACTGTGTGACTAGGTCAGGTTTCTCTCAGGAGGACACGTGCACAAAGCTGTCAGGATGAGGCCAAAGATGCAGTGGAGACCTCAGGAAAGTAGATGCCAGAAGAGTAGAATCTGTGTGAGGCCTGCTGCAGGGTCAGCTGGAGAGTGAGCCATGTGGGCTGCAACTGGCAAGGCCCTTCAGAGCTGATATGCCAATGTATAGTGAACATAGAGTTACAAGATTTACTGCTTGTTCTGCTAGTAGGGTCTTGCCTTGGGCTCATTTTCCTCGCTGTTCTCCTCTCCATACCTTTTGGAATGGGAATGTTTCTTCTGTGTCTTTGAGTTGGGAGTACATGCACTGTTTTCTGATTATTTTTACGGAGATTCACAGCTAAGAGTTTGCCTTGCGTTTCACAGGACATTTTAGACCTGAACTTTTGAACAATACAGAAACTGTTGAGACTTTTGGGGGGAAGGAAGTAGTGTGTCTTTGCTTATACTCAGAATTACTGCACCTTGCAGAATTATGGCTTTGTTATTGTCTTTACTTGGCAATTAAGTATGGCATAAGGAGATGGATTTGGGTACCAGGTTGTCAAAGGGTTGTTTTATCATAGTTCATCTTGATTGACAACTTGATTGGACTGAGGAGCTTAGGAGCTTAGTAAAGCACAGCTTTGTGTATGTCAGTGAGGATGCTTCCAGAGATGGTTGACTATGGGGGAGGACCTAAATGTGGGTGGTACCATCCCATATGCAGAGCACCCCCCACCCTGACTGATAAAGTCCAAGGGGGGAAAGGAGGAAGCCTGGCTCTCTCTCTGGTTCCTGACCACCATGCAGCAACGAGCTTCCTCTGACTCATACTTCTACTGTCCCTATGCACCTTACGCCAAAGTGACAGGGCGGATTGAGCCTCCAAGAGGGTTTCAGTTTTGCCTTTTGCCTCCACACTTGGTTTGAGCCTTCCCACTTTCCGTCACTCTTTAGGTTTCACCTTTCTGGAATGCCATTCCATCTCCCGACTCAAATCCTTTTCCTCCTCTGATCACGCTCAGCTTCTTCCTGGAGAAGCTTGCCTGCAAAGACCACCCTGAAGTTTAATGACTTGTGCTGATTCTCTCTCCTCTTTCTTTCATTGGTCAAGTTGAACAAGGGCTTACCTCTGTGGCTCAACACTCATGTTCACATATGATTATGCCTGGGCTCTAACCTACTGAGATTTTTGTTCATGAGTTTATCATTCAGTTTCTAGGGTCTTTTCTATGTGGGGCATTTTTCTGGGCACAGGACACAGAAGGCAATTTCATTTTTTACTTCCTGTCCAGGATAAGGGAGAAGAAGCAGTCATAGCAACAGAAACTGTTGGAGGTAGGAAATGCTTCCAAAGATGTTCTAGATTATTTTCTGTTGCTGTGATAAACGCCATGACAAAAAGTGACTTAGAGAAGAAAGGGTTTAATTTATCCTACAGGTCACATTCCATCATCAAGGGAAGCAAAGCAGGAACTCAAGGCAGGAGCTTGAGGCAGAAACTGGAAGGATTTTGCTTACTGGCTTGCTTACACACTCATGTTCAGCCACCTTTTTAAAAATAAATATTTTATTTATTATTTTTCTTTTATGTGTATGAGTGTATTGCCTGAAGGTATGTAAGTGGACCTATGTCATGCAATGTACATAGAGGTCAGAAGAGGGTGTCATATCCCCTGAAACTGGAGTTATAGACAGTCATTAGCTGCCATGTGGGTGCTGGGAACCGAACCTGGGTCCTTTAGAGCAGTCGCTCTTAACCACTGAACCATCTCTCCAGTCTTTCAGCTACCTTTTTTTTTTTTTTTTTTTTTTGACCCCTTTAGTCCAAGCTGGCCTGGAGCTTGCTGTGTAGACCAGGCGGGCCTTGAACTCCCAGAGATCTGCCTGCCTCTCCCTCCCAGCCTCAGCTACCTTTTTTTTTTTTTTAATGTGTATGAGTGTACTCTCTGCATGTAGGTAGGTACACCTGTGTCCTGCAATGCCACAGAGGTCAGAAGAGGGTGTTTAAGAGTCCCCTGGAACTGGAGTTAAAGACGGTTCTTAGCCGCTAGTCGGTGCTCTTAACCGCTGAGCCATCTCTCCAGCCCCACTACCTTTCTTATATAGCCCTGGCCTACCTGCCTAGGGATAGCACTGCCCACAGGAAGTTGTGCCCTCCTAATCAACTAGTAATGGAGAAAGAAAACGTCCCACAGACATGTCCACAGGCTGTTAAGATCCTGGGAATTCCTCAGTTGAGATTCCCTCTTCCCAGGGGTGTCAAGTTGACAGCCAGGCTTAGCCATCCCAGAGAGTAACTGGCAACAGTCTGAAGGAAGAGAGTTGCTGGCATGTGAGTGTCGGGGCGGGGAAGGGGACATTGAAGAACAGGCTGAGTATGGTGTGAGACTGGAAGGTGAGTTGGTAAAGAACTTCTAGTCTCTGATAAAGCTTTGGATTATCTTGTGGGTAACAAGGGAGATTTGAAAGGTCTTTAGGGGCTGGAGAGATGGCTTAGTGGTTAAGAACACCGACCGCTCTTGCAGAGGACCCGGGTTTGATTCCCCAGCACCCACATGGTGGCTGAGAACGTCTTTAACTCCAGTTCCAGGGGAATCCGAGACACCTTCTTCTGACCTCTGCGGCATTGCATGACACGGGTGCACAAACCTACATGCAGACAGTACATTCATACACATACAAAGTAAAAAAAAAAGAAAAAAAAAAAAAAGAAAGGTCTTTAGGATGGGAGTGGCCTGGTCCCAAGTCGTTTTAGAAGGATGATGGTGGATTTGGAGTGGTTGGGGTTGGGAGGTGAGCCTGAAGACAGGCAGTTAGAGATCATTCTTGTGAGATGCTGGCACCTGCAAAGAGAAGAAGAAGCGAGGAGAGGGCCTGAGTGAGTAGCAACAGGTAAAGTGATAGAAGCGACTGAGACAGTGAGAATGACTAATTGTGTGTATGGGGTGGGGGTGAACTGGCAGCCCCAGAGGCTGACTATTCAGACATCCAGGGGAGTTCGCCAAGGTGGTTGCAAACTTGTGCAAGGCTGATCAGTCTAGTTGGTGGGCGGAGCAGCTTCTTTTCAGTGCAGCGTTGGATGGAGAATACAGTCAAAATGTACCTGCTGCTGCGTAAATCTGTAAAGGATGCTTTTCTTTCAGATTTCCGGGTTTTAAATAAAATAGCAGAGATAACTTTCTAATTTTTCTTGTCATTTTCCCAAGAAAGACACTGTAGTATTTCATTAAATTCAAACTCTGTTTTTTTTTTTTTAATACTGCTATTTATGGAGCAGCAATCCAAGCAATGTGGTGGTGGGGGGGTATAAGAAGAAGGAAAATATTTCCTGGTATAGTTTTCTCATATTTAAAAAGTCTTTTTCTTCTTGCATGGTATATGATACCCTGGGGACAGATGGGTGCCTTAGGAAAATGGATTTTCTTTCTTGTCTGGGATTGCCCAGACTACATGATTGTTTTTTAGTTAATTGGTTCAGATGCTGCCTTGTTTCCAAGATCAATCTTTCTTCTCTCCATTCCTCTGTCTGCCCTTTCTTTCCTTACCATTTGTTTAGCTTCTTTGCTTTTAATGTCTAACTTCTTAACAGCCTATCTGCTGATCTTCTCAGCTCCCAGATACTGAAAATAAATTTTCTTTAAGTTATAGCTGCTATTAATATATTCCTGTTTGTCTTGGCCCGAGTAATGGGTATCTGTCTGCCCAGAGTATTGCATCATAGAAATTGTATAACCTCTCTCCAGCCCTGCAACGGCTTCTGTTTAAAAATGCCTGTGGAGTGATGGGAGAGAGTTTGGTAGACTTGAGTGTGGACACTGACGACAGAGACCCTTCCCTGGAAGTCTCTGCCTGTGACAGAGGACAAATGAACTCATACTATACTTCCGATGCTTTTAAAAAATAACAATATGTTTATTAATTCTTGGAGAATTTTTTGTTAATTTTATTTATTTCTGTATGTGTATGAATGTACTGTCTGCATGCAAGTTTGTGCACCCGTGTCGTGCAATGCCGCGGAGGTCAGAAGAGGGTGTCGGATTCCCCTGGAACTGGAGTTCTCCTGGAATTGGAGTTTCAGACGGTTCTCGGCTGCCATGTGGGTGCTGGGGATCGAACCCGGGTCCTCTGTAAGAGCGGTCGGTGCTCTTAACCGCTAGGCCATCTCTCCAGCCCCAGACATTTATTTACTGCTTTAGTAAGTCCCTTAATTGAACTTAAGGTTTTCACTTAGTAAGAAATAATGTGGTATTTTATGTGATCTTTCAATTTTCTGAAGCAAAGAAATAAAAAATGAAGCTATAACATTTTGAACTTGCTGCTTCATCCATATTTATAACTTATAACATCTTTGGACAAATTAGAGCCATGGAAAAATCTCTCCCCTATGTAGGAAAATGTTTTTCCTTAGCATTTTTTAGAGAGCTTTCCAATGAATTCTTCTGTTTCCTAGAGATCATCTATTTTATGATTTCCCAGATTGCAAGATAATAAAAACCTTTTTATAAGCAGTGAGAGCTGGCAACCTGCAGCTAAATAAGTGTGTGTGCGTGTGTGTGTGTGTGTGTGTGTGTTAGATTTCAACACCTTTAAGGAAGAACAGTTATTCTTTGGTTAACTACATTTCTTGGTAATTTTCAACCAGCCTGGTTCATGTAAATACATGGCTGGCTTCCATGGCCCAACTTTTTTTCCTTCTTTCTCCTGCATATCTCTCTCTCTCTCTCTCTCTCTCTCTCTCTCTCTCTCTCTCTCTCACACAGACACACACACACACACTTTAAATAATTTATCCATGTATCAATTATTTCTTCCATTTGAATCATGAGATGTGTCTCTGACCTTTATTTCTACTCCAGTAACCCTNATTATAGTCACAGAAAGCTGAGAACTTAGGCTTCATTATTTAAATAGTACCTTTCTTCGTATTAAATAGATCACACGCACTAACATACGTTAAAATCACACATACCTCTATCTCTGACGGAACTTCATCTTAAACATAGACTATGGCTAAAATGTCATCAACCAACATACTCCATTTAACATTATATCTTTCCATCTCTCTTTATTTGACTAGTTTTGAACAGTATATTTTTGTCTACTCAGTCTACTTTCATGAGTTCAAAGTTTAAGCAACAAGACTTTTTCCCAGCACTAGGGATCCTAGGCAAGCATTCAAATGGCTCCAATCACCGACTGAGTTACAATTCTTAGCCCAACTGGCACATTTAAGCGGTAATGGCGCATAAGCTTAGACCAGCTGATTGTAACAAACAAGTGAAAAAAGTGGTCACTATAGAGTGTATTTTGTGATCAATGGTGTGATAGATTA
This sequence comes from Rhizomys pruinosus, assembly GCA_009823505.1. Lineage (NCBI taxonomy): Eukaryota > Metazoa > Chordata > Mammalia > Rodentia > Spalacidae > Rhizomys > Rhizomys pruinosus. The sequence goes on along the minus strand of VZQC01010960.1, from coordinate 403,904 downwards.
TTTTAAGCCTGGTTTCGAAAGATAGAATAGGATACTAGATGATAAAAATTGATAATCTAAACTTAAACGTTAACCTTTCTGATTAAAAAATTTACTATAATCTAGTTCATAAAATTTGGGGAGTAATCAAAAGGGGATAGATGGTTAAGTATTGTATACTGGCTATCTGTATCTATGTTGATATCAATTCCTGTAACAATTTAAGGAAAATTTTCCTAAAGACAACTACTTGACATTTTTTCGCTGGCATTAAAAACACATACATATTACTATTTTGGTGAGGGTGCAGTACGGGTATGATGTGTTTTAAGAAAAAAGTTCTTTTAGTTTTTGTGAAGATCATTAGGGTGATCTAATTTGTAGTGCTAATGCTATGACCAATCGATCGAAACTTTGTGATGTACGAATGCGTCTTAAAGGTGGTCCTTTTACTGAACCTTATGAAAACATCTATGAGGAAAGGATAATCTGCATATATCTTTTCTATATGTACAACATTTGCTTGTTGTAGCTCGATCGCATCCATATCACCATTTGTACGCCTCACCGTACTGAGATATTTTTGTATCTCGAGACAGATAGAGATTTTAAAAGCGTAGCCATATGAAAAAATCAAGCATGAGACCCGCGATACTCAGAAGGTAAAATCTCGCCAGATATTAAAATCCTCATGAAGCGATCTTTTAATTGCATCAAATTTTATTGGAAAAGAGATATGTATATTGAAAAATATCCCTCTCCAACACAACTAACTCTCACATACTTAGCAGAACTGGCAAACATTTACTTATCAATTGATTCAATTTTTTTTAACTTCTTAATTTATTAGTTAAATTTATTTCCCGCTTACTATCCTTCTCCAATCCCGCTTTGTTTCTCCCTACACCTGCTCTCTCTCTCAATAAACTGTTTTCGATCGTTGCACAAGTAATATATATCATGTACTCACATTGAAAACGTAGACTAGATGACTAAGGTGGAATAGAATTTCTTAGGCTATGCTGTAGATTAGATTACTGAATGATAAAGCATAGATTACCCTAAGACATAGATCTAAATGAATAGTTATATAGGATATAGTAATTAGATAGAATAGAGTACAGATTAGATAGATAGATTAGATAGCTACATAGATTTAGATCTACAAGGTGAGTATAGGATTGCTAATGGCCAATTACGTTGTCAAAAGTTTGTGTGCCACGTCTCCCGAGCATCCAAACCACACCTTGCTACAGTGTAGGCTCTATCCACACTGGGCCTGATTAATCTACTAACTAAGAGTCCTCACCCTTAAATGACGACTTGCTCTTTCCTCGTTCTTTTCGGCCGACGTTTTGAATCTAGTAGGTAGGTCGCTTCGGAATTTATTATATTTTTTTTTTTTTCTTTGGTTTTACAGACACGCGCGCTTCTGTAGTCATTGATCTGGATAAATTCTGGTAAAGTCGAGCTTCGCAAGTACTTTATCAGTAAATGATTCTTGACCTGCGTGCATACGCAAACGCTGCCTAGATAAACGCTCGTCGCCACACACCCTTATCGCCCCCGTCTCATCTACGGGGTTGGAGCGAACATTTCATCATACGCTCTACAATATTCCACCTCACTAATTTTGGCTGTGGCTGGAGTTCATTTATGATTTGTGTTATAGCCTAACTCACCATTCGCACCAGAATAGTTGCACCACCATTACTCGCCACAGTAGCCTGTCTGGATAGAATTCCCTCCGCTATCTCGCTCTTCTATAATATAATCTTTCATCAGGGCCCAGAGAGATAGCTCAGCATTAGCGACAGCCTGACACCTGGCTCTTGGACCAGGATGCCAGAGGATCTGTGTCTAATTTCATTGCTTATGTTCACTCTCCATCCCTCTTATTATCGACTTCGGTGGCTTCACTTACACACATCTTCACTTCCAGTTCCAGGGAGCCAACGTCCTTCCTACAGTCTTGACTCTGTGGACATCTTGCTTTGCACTATCGAGTCCAAGCACTAACATACGATCGGGCAATTCTATACACTACTGCATCGACACCACACCTAACACACACCGAAGACACTACTTAACCACGATCTTCTTCGAACAGTTCTCTGCTCCGCGCTTAAGCGCACTGTCTAACGCGCCAGTTCACTTACACGAAACTGTCAGAATTCAAATTAAGCTCATCTAGAACAACTTTGTTTGACCTATTTGTCAATTTTAAAATGACTAGCATAACCCAATAAACCAATAGTACAGCACTCTCCTGTTGGGAATTAGTCTCAATCTGCTCGCGCTTCTGCGTTCCAATAGTTGGGGGTGGGGAAGTTATTTTATAAAACATTCCAGGATAATCCAAGAGCTAACGGCTTGAGAAACCATAGTGAGAAACAATATAGTTTTAAGAGATGCGTAGGTTTTATTGCTCTTCCACTAACTTCTGACAAGTACATGGGTTTGATAATTTAATTATTAAACTTGCATTTCCAGACTTGCAAAATAATACATTCTACTTCCAAGATTTAAGAAAGAAAACGGAATCTTATATTGACACCAACACCAGAGCCCAAGCCATATGTCACATAACCGACGCCAGCGTATGTAACTCTACCAATACTGTCGAGCACGCGTTAATTACATTTCAAATTCAATTATCAATATACTCTAATCAGCTTCCTTGTACATTCTTAATAGAAATACACTACGAACATTACTTTAGACATCTCAACAATATTGCTGTACAAGTCCGTCTATCGGATCGCGGGGTGATCAATGAGTTAAGTTGCGGAATAGGTAGTATTTCACCTCCAGTCACTCTCGCCTTTCAAGCTTCGTTCCATCAATCGCACGCTTATTAGCCTCGCTGTTCCTTCTACAAGTATAATTCAAGGTTGAGCGTCCACATGTTGGGGATTCTACGAACAGTAATGCATCGTACGCCTCTCTCACCTCGTGTATGGGGAATTAATGGTAAATATTTTTTAAAAGGCCAAACGACTCACCTGAGAGACCTCAGGGCCTTTTAAGTTCCGCTGGAGAGATGACTCTAAAAGGGTCATGTTGGAAAAGCAAAATCGCCTGAAAACATTTTTCCCTAGAGCGATCCAAGAGAAGGCGTACTCCGCAGTGTCTCCTGGATAGTTCTCACACAGTTCTTTCCGTATGTCTTCCGGAGTTGAATTTTGCTTTAACAGCTAAAAATGTGTGGGAGAATAGAGAAGTGGTGTTAGTAAGTATAAAAGCTAAAATATTTTCATCTTGCACAATATAGGCAACTGGTCTTTACGCCTCAATAGCTATTTTAATAGCCCCCTGCAGTTTATTATATAGCTCATCATTCATAAATCATCCACCACTCACGTGCAGTTTCAGCTGGGACTTCTTGAGCTACAAGATACGTACCACTACGAGTAACTATATCCGAGCAAACCGTTCATTGCCGACTGGCTTAGATTTAAACCTGCATGTCACAGTCGTCATTACTCTATCTGAGCGACCACCACAAACCATCAATCACCATCTCTTGCCTCACCCGCAACACTCTACAATGACCATCACACTCATTCTCTCCATAACATTCACCTTTTCTCCCACTCGAACCTACAGACACCACCGCCAACACTCAGCCCTGCCTTACACTCTTCTTTTTTCCCTGTGAAAAATGTATTGCGTATCGCGTATTGGGAGAACTGCTCAACACACGCCACCGCATCACGCCACGCTCTTCAGACTCTATTCTAAGCACGGAAATTGTAAAATCGGATTAAACGGGTTATGTCTCCTTTCCAGCCTGAGAAGTTTGATGAAAATCTGTAACCGGACTTAACAAGACTGACAGAATCCATGAGCTCTGGCGGGGCACGCTACCAGCAGCGGCATGCCCGCAGGTTGGCTGGCGTTACCTCGATCGGGATGCACACTGTACTGTCTAGTAATTCTGACATTAAGGAGACATGTTATGTTAAGCATTGAAACTATGAAAATCGTGCTCAAGTGCTTCCTATTCAATACAATTGAAACCAAACACGTTCTATTCCCAAAAAAAGTGAGTTGCAGCAGGTAAATAATAGCGAAATTCTCCATTCACACTTCAAAAAAACACGCAACACAACTATACGAGTAATTGGTTATAATTACTACACACAGATGATCAATTCAAGAAATCCTTATTTCACAACATGGCAATCTATTATTACCCTCTTCTGCCTCTAACTGTATCCCCATAACCGTGCCAGAATCTGTTTGCGTCGAACACTCCTTTTTACGGCCCTGACTTACCCTCGTCATTCACCAAAATTAACCTCTTTTATCTATTTACAAAGCTAACTACATTTAATGTCGTACTACTTACAGAGGATTTTACCCATCTCTTTTATAACTTCAGAAGTGAGAGCCACCTTCTCTCCCTTACATTTAACAACACACAGACCACCTGCTTTCAGCAGCTCAGCCTTCTCCATACCTGATGAATCCGTCGCGCCATCCCGCGCTAGCTCAAAGATTTCGTAGGGCCGCCCACAACACCTACGCATGCTGTCCCATCAGTCATTGCGCTCCTATTACTATATCCCAATTCCTTTTACACTTAACAATAAATTCAAGTGACTTCTTCTACTCACTCTCAATTCCTGCCGCAAAATAGGGCTGGCCACAGAATTATAGCAGTAGAGAGAGCAAAAGGAATCAGAGCATGTTGACGACGCGATGGTCTATGCCAAATACGTCAATTGCCTAACTTACATGCCTTCCCTGTTCCAACTGCTCTAAGACTACTTCTGTAAAACTTCAGCTCTGGATGTTCGATACCGTCACTGATCATTAGTGCTGTCGTATCGTCTACTCCTCTCGCGCGCCGCCGCCTTATCGCTCGGCCTTCTGGGAATATACTCTGGCTGCTGCTCCACAGAATGCTGTAGTCAAAACATTGGTGCCTAATTTCCTTAGTGTTATGATGTAGAGCTGTTGTTGTTGGAGTTTTGGTTAAAAGGAGTGCTTGCCAAAGGGTTGTGGAACAAGTAAAGTAGGTATTTTTAAAAGCTATAGAAATTTCTCAATGAAACCTACATGTCCAAAACGAATTTATCTGATCCAGATGCAAAGCGTATCTCCAGGAAAGGCACTATGGAGGGAAAGCAGAATGAAAGATAGAACAGAGATTCCGGATTATACTTGATGTATACAACACTGCTGGAAGCCCAGGGTTGAATAGGCTTTAAGGAGATAACATTAAACTTGGGGAATAGTCTGAGTAGGACTATGACAAAACGGTGGCTTAACTCAAACGGAGTGCCCTTTATGAAAACTCCTCTACGATAATGACATAGTAACATCAATTTAAATCAAATGTCAAGACTGATACTGAGTAGGAGAAGTGACATTTAGAAATTACAGGTCCCACAAACTTGAGTCAAGACGCTGGTACATGGCTCAGTGAGTATTTCTTGGCATCCATTTTTGTGTCATCACAGTAAGCAATAGTGGCTTTTAAAAAGTCTTTTTCTTCTTGCATGGTATATGATACCCTGGGGACAGATGGGTGCCTTAGGAAAATGGATTTTCTTTCTTGTCTGGGATTGCCCAGACTACATGATTGTTTTTTAGTTAATTGGTTCAGATGCTGCCTTGTTTCCAAGATCAATCTTTCTTCTCTCCATTCCTCTGTCTGCCCTTTCTTTCCTTACCATTTGTTTAGCTTCTTTGCTTTTAATGTCTAACTTCTTAACAGCCTATCTGCTGATCTTCTCAGCTCCCAGATACTGAAAATAAATTTTCTTTACGTTATAGCTGCTATTAATATATTCCTGTTTGTCTTGGCCCGAGTAATGGGTATCTGTCTGCCCAGAGTATTGCATCATAGAAATTGTATAACCTCTCTCCAGCCCTGCAACGGCTTCTGTTTAAAAATGCCTGTGGAGTGATGGGAGAGAGTTTGGTAGACTTGAGTGTGGACACTGACGACAGAGACCCTTCCCTGGAAGTCTCTGCCTGTGACAGAGGACAAATGAACTCATACTATACTTCCGATGCTTTTAAAAAATAACAATATGTTTATTAATTCTTGGAGAATTTTTTTTTAATTTTATTTATTTCTGTATGTGTATGAATGTACTGTCTGCATGCAAGTTTGTGCACCCGTGTCGTGCAATGCCGCGGAGGTCAGAAGAGGGTGTCGGATTCCCCTGGAACTGGAGTTCTCCTGGAATTGGAGTTTCAGACGGTTCTCGGCTGCCATGTGGGTGCTGGGGATCGAACTCAGGTCCTCTGTAAGAGCGGTCGGCGCTCTTAACTGCTAGGCCATCTCTCCAGCCCTAATTCTTGGAGAATTTTATACAGTGTATTTTGGTGCTATTCACTCTCTGTTCTCCAACCCCTCCCAGATCCACCCCACCTCCCGGTCAACCTATTAGGAGTTACAGCTTTAAGGAAAATGGGCTCTTCCTTTCCCGGCAGTTATCAATGACCAATAGCTTCTCAGGTAGAGGTGGGACCTCTCCTTCACATCTCCCCTCCATGCTGGGATTGTGTTCTGCTTGAGACTGTGCAGGTGTTGGGCATGAGGTCATATCCACTGTGAGTTCACACGTGTGACTGTCTGGTGTGTTTGGGAAACACTGTTTTATTGTGGCTTTTATGGTCTTTCTGCCTCCTGTGACAACCCCTGAGCCTTGGGGGAAGGGGTGTGATATAGAGGTCCCATTTAGGGAAGTCTATCGACCATTCTGCAATCTCTTATTCTCTGCACACTGAGCATTTGTGGCTGTCTCTGTTCATTGCCACCTACTGCAAGAAGAAGCTTCTCTGATGAGGGTTGAGTGATGTGCTAGTCTTTGGGTATAGTGATGAGTCATCAGGAATCACTTTAATACTATGTTCATTTAGCAGAATAAGATTAGTAGATTCTCCCCTAAGGCCTATGGCTTATCTAACCAGAGGTCCTTGATCCCGAAAACAGTGTCAGGTATGGGTTCCAACTTGTGGAGTGGGTCTTAAATCCAATCAGAAAGGTTTTGGATGTTTTCATAACATTTGTGCCATTATTGAAACAGTCAGGATTTGTTGTCAGGCTAACTGTTGTAGCTCCAAGCGTTCTCAGCTGGGTAAGATTGATGGTTACCTTTTCCTCTGATAGATGCACAGTACCTTCCAGGACTATGAAAGCTAGCCAGTAGGATGAAACTTCGAGGTCAGTACCTGCTTGATTTCTCTTTGTTCTGTGACTCACATAGGTAGTATCTTTAGCAATGGGGTCTTACTGTTCAAGTTCTAGCATGTAACCAAGAGAAATGTCAATGGCCTGTAATGTTTGGAGCCCACTGGCCAACAATTCAAAAAGAGATGAGCAATTCTTGGCACCAAGCTTTCTATTTGTTAGCTTTTGGTGTCTAGTAGAGGCATTGCTCCTGTTATAGGGTAACTCCATTGAAACTCTTTTCATATATGTATATATAAAGCTTCTACAATAGCAGGTCTCCAAATGAATTTTTCTTTTTTGGTCTTTTTTGAGACAGGGTCTGCCTGTAGCGCCAGCTGTCCCGGAACTCACTCTGTAGACCAGGCTGGCCTTGAACTCACAACCTCCCAAGTGCTAGGATTAAAGGTGTGCGCCACCTCGCCTGGCTTCCATATGACTTTGCAAAAGATATTTACTATCGGTTGTCCTCCCTTGTCCTTCCTCCTGTCCCACCTCACTTAATCCTTCCTGTTCTGTTGTTGCCCCTCTCCCCTTTATATCATTTTATTCTATCTTCTCCCTTAGAAGACACCCCCTCCCCCCATGAGCCCTTACTAGTTTCCTGACCTCTATGGGGGTATTCCAAATGAAACACACACATCTAAAGATTCAAATCTCACATTCACATAGGATAGAAAACATGTGAGGTTTGTCTTTCTAGGTCTGTCCTCACTCAGAGGGATCACTTCCAGCNGGTAAGATTGATGGTTACCTTTTCCTCTGATAGATGCACAGTACCTTCCAGGACTATGAAAGCTAGCCAGTAGGATGAAACTTCGAGGTCAGTACCTGCTTGATTTCTCTTTGTTCTGTGACTCACATAGGTAGTATCTTTAGCAATGGGGTCTTACTGTTCAAGTTCTAGCATGTAACCAAGAGAAATGTCAATGGCCTGTAATGTTTGGAGCCCACTGGCCAACAATTCAAAAAGAGATGAGCAATTCTTGGCACCAAGCTTTCTATTTGTTAGCTTTTGGTGTCTAGTAGAGGCATTGCTCCTGTTATAGGGTAACTCCATTGAAACTCTTTTCATATATGTATATATAAAGCTTCTACAATAGCAGGTCTCCAAATGAATTTTTCTTTTTTGGTCTTTTTTGAGACAGGGTCTGCCTGTAGCGCCAGCTGTCCCGGAACTCACTCTGTAGACCAGGCTGGCCTTGAACTCACAACCTCCCAAGTGCTAGGATTAAAGGTGTGCGCCACCTCGCCTGGCTTCCATATGACTTTGCAAAAGATATTTACTATCGGTTGTCCTCCCTTGTCCTTCCTCCTGTCCCACCTCACTTAATCCTTCCTGTTCTGTTGTTGCCCCTCTCCCCTTTATATCATTTTATTCTATCTTCTCCCTTAGAAGACACCCCCTCCCCCCATGAGCCCTTACTAGTTTCCTGACCTCTATGGGGGTATTCCAAATGAAACACACACATCTAAAGATTCAAATCTCACATTCACATAGGATAGAAAACATGTGAGGTTTGTCTTTCTAGGTCTGTCCTCACTCAGAGGGATCACTTCCACCTCCATCCATTTACTTGCAAATTTCTTTTTCTTTTTTTTTAAATTTTATTTATTTTCATATGTGTACGAATGTACTGTCTGCATGTAGGTCTGTGCACCCGTATCGTGTAGTGCCGTGGAGGTCAGAAGAGGGTGTTGGATTCCCCTGGAACTGGAGTTAAAGATGGTTTTCAGGCACCATGTAGGTGCTGGGGATCGAACTCTGCAAGAGCAGTAGTTGCTCTTAACCGCTAGGCCATTTCTCCAGCCCCAAATTTATTTTTTCTTAATAGTTAAATACTATTCCATTGTATTAATGTACCACATTTTCATTATCTATTCATCAGTTGTTTCCATTTTCTGGCTATTATAAAAAAAAAGCGCAGCAGTGAACATGGATGAGCAGGTATCTCTGCAGTAGGATATAGAGTCCTTTGGGTACATCCCAAAGGACCGGGTACAGCTGCATTATGTGGTAGATTTCCTCCTAACCTTTGGAGAAAACTCCACACTGGATATATAATTTTCCACTCCCATCAACAGTGAAGAAGTGCTCCCCTTTGCTCATATCCATGCATTTGTCGTCATGCGTTCAATTTATTTATTATTGCTATTATTTTGTTTTGTTGTTTTAAATAATATTTTATTGATTCTTTGAGAACTTAATACAATGTATTTTTATCATACTCAGATCCCCTCCCTCATCTCTTCTCAGATCCAGCCCCACCTCCCTTCATACCCCTCCCCCACTTCATGTCCTTTATCATGTTTTTAAGGCCTATCAAATCTAATTTATGGTTCCCAAATGCTCTTGGGTGGGAAACCTTCCTCTGGAGCCTGGTCAACCTACCTGGAATGACAGCCTTAAAGCTGTCAATTGCCAATAGTTCCACAGGTAGGGCTGGGTTCTTGCCCACTTCCTCGCTCCATACTGTTGTTTTTTTCCTGGCTTAAACCTTCCCAGGTATTATGCATGCTGTCACAAACACTGTGGCTTCATAGCTGTAGTTGCCATATTGTGTCTTCATAGTCATCACCATCTCTGGCTCTTAAAACCTTTCCACTGCCTCTACTATAACGGTCCTTGAGCCTTGGAGGAGAAGGTGAGGTTTCGATGTCCCATTTAGGGCCGAGTCCTTTGTAGTCTCTTATTTTCTGAGTGTTGACCGGCTGTGGGTTTCTGTGTTAATTACCATCTGCTGCAAGCCTGCTGAGAGCTGGGAGATGCCTTAATCTATGGGTATAACAATAGGAGCCAATTTAATACCCCCCCCCAAAAAAAAGACAGAAGGAAACCAAAAGCTGTGTATGGTGGCACATACCTTTAATCTCAGTGCTTAAGCAGGGGGCAGAGGCAGGCAGATCTCTGTGTTGAGGTCAGCATGTGGTTTTAGATCTAATTGTATTTCTTTTATGAATTGGCCCCTAGGTCTGGTGTGTAAATGTTTAGAATTGTGGTTTATTCTTGGTTGACTTTCCCTTTCATGAGTTTCAAGTGTTCTTCCTAATGTCTTCTGACTGGTTTTGATTTGAAGTCTGTTTTGTCAGATATTAGAATAGCTATGCCTGCTTGTTTCTTGGTTCCTTTTTTTTTTTTTTTTTTTTTTTTTTT
>VZQC01010960.1:371987-393312 GCA_009823505.1 Rhizomys pruinosus | reverse complement strand
ATTGATTGTGAGGTGTGTTTTCTTTATCAGGCAGCAAAAAGATGAATCCTGTTTTCTGATCCAGTCTGTGTCTCTTTATTGGAGTGAACTGATACCATTAATATTGAGAGTTATGAAAAATGTGTACTCACTTCTTTTTTTTAGGCCAATGTTTTATTGAAGCTCTGTACATTTCATACAAATAACTTCTGTTATTATGTTGTTGTGATGTTGTATTCTTAGACCTTTTTATTAACCATTCTAGAACTCTTATTTATTTCCTGGGCCTTCTTGGATTTGTTTAACTTTCTCCTAAGTCTGAAATATTCTTCCCATTATCCTCTGTAGAGCTGGCTTGGTGATCATAAATTCCTTACATCTGTTTTTATCATGGAAAGTTTTTCTTTCTCCATTGATTATGGATGATAGTTTTGTTGACTACAATAACGTGGGCTGGCACCTGTGATCTTTCAGAACTTGCAGAAAATCAGTCCAGGTGCTTCCGGCTTTCAGAATCTGCATTGAAAAGTCTGGTTATTTTGATGGGCTGGCCTATATATGTGACTTGGTTTTTCTCTTTTGTAAGTTTCAGAATCCTTTCTTGGTTCTGTACATTTAGAATTTTGATTACTACCCAATGTGGGAGTTTCTTTCCTGACTTGGTCTATTTGGTGTTCTATATGCATATGATACTTTGGTAACCATATCTTTCCTTAGATTTGGGAAATTTTCTTCTATTGTTTGTTGAAAATATTTTCTGTGTCTTTGGTCTGGGCTTCTTCCATTTTTCTATATTTGTGGTTCATAGGTTTGGTCTTTTTATAGTGTTCCAGAGTTCCTGCATGGTCCATTCCTGGTTTTTTTTTTAATTTAAGTTTTTTTTTTGACTGAGTGTTCCAAATGGTCAGAATTTCAATTGAGTTTTTTACTTCACTGACTGAAATTTTCATCTTGTTTTATTTCGGTTTGATTTTTTCTTCAGAAATTCTTTATTAAATTCCATTTTCATATCCTGAATTGTTTTCTTTATTTCATTCAACTGTTTCCATGGCCTGCACTCCAGAATTTATGCATATCTTCTTTAAGTTATTTGAACATATTCATAACTGGTATTTTATTATTTTTTAATTGAATCTTTGTGATTTTTATACAATTGGTCAGAATTTTAATTGAGTTTTTTACTTCACTGAGTGAAATTTTCGTATAATTGCCAGTCATTGATGTGGTTATTTGCTCTTTTTTAAAATTTTATTTTATTTTAACAAAGCACAAAAGTTTATTGAGATGGCTTCAGTTTTTTTAATTTTTATGTTTTTTAATAATAAGTAATAAGTAATGAATACAAGAATCCTTCATGTAAAACCAATTTGCAAACAGGTATGCCCAAACTTAAACATTTTATTTTGTTTTAAGAAAACTTTTTTATATTGTTTAGATATTTATTTATTTATTTTATGTGTACGAATGTACTGTCTGTATGTAGGTCTGTGTGCCCATGTCGTGGAATACCAAGGAGGTCAGAAGAGGGCGTTGGCTTCCCCTGGACTGAGTCAAAGACGGTTCTTAGCCGCCATGTGGATGCTGGGGATCGAATCCGGGTCCTCTGCAAGAGCAATTGGTGCTCTTAACAGCTAGGCCATCTCTCCAGTCCCGGTTATTTGCTCTTAAAGCTGGTGTGGGACCATCAATTGATGTTCTTCCTTAGCAGCTTACATAGTGCTCTCTAAAGCTAGGAGAGCTAGCCATCAGGGGAGGTGGCCTCCAGGTCAGTTCCAGCTCCATTCCGCCAAATCTGATCTCCAAAGTATGTACTGTCTTCAGAAATAGGGTTTTCAAGTTTTGGGAGGTATTAAGGGCTGTGGCAATAGCCCGTATAATTTTGGGCGTCTCTCAGTCTACCCTGACCAACAACTGGAAGGAAGGTTTCTCCTTTCTGGCACCGTTTCTTGTTATGTAGCATTCAGCTATGCCCGTGGACTCATGTAGAGATATTATATGTGGAATTTGTCACTAGGTTGTAAGACTAATCTTATTCCCTCTGTCTTTTTACACTAGCTACGCATTATTTATCTCTCCTCTCTGTCTCTCCCTGTCTAACCCTCCCCCCACACCTTCCCCATTTACAGTGTCCTCATTTCCCCATCTCTCCCTGGATAGTACAGTCTCCTATGGTCCCACCTCTCTTGAGCTCCTTCTTTCTCTTTATTCCCAAATTTCTTTGTATAACCTCCCTTCCTCCTCCCTTGTAAATACTCCATTTTGTCCATGTCTCCCTCAGTAGCAGCTGTCTTCTACTGTTCTTTTCTCTCAGGCTCCTTTTCATTTTCCTGGTTCCCACAGCTACTTCAGGATACATACTCACGTGTGATTTGGTGCCAGGATCCACAAATGGGGGAGAACACATGTTTGTTTTTCTGAGTCTGTGTTACTTAACTTAGCTTACCAGTTTTTAGTTCTATCCACTTACCTGAAAATTTCATGATTTCATTTTTATTTTCCGTTGTGTAGAACTCCATTGTGTAAATGTACCACATTTTCATTATCTACTTGTCAGTTGAGGGACACTTAGGTTTTGCTGTTGTGAAAAGAGCTACAACAAACATAGATGTGCAAGTATCTCTGCAATATGACGAGTCTTTTGGGTTATATGCAAAGGTGTGTTATAATTGGGTCAAATGATAGATTCATTGTTAGCTTTATCTGAGTTCTCCACACTACTTTCCATAGGGGTTGTCACCAGCTTGCAATCCCACCAGCAGTGAATGAGTGTTCCTCTTTCCCCACATCTTCTCCAGCATTTGGTATCATTTGTTTTCTTGATCTTAGCCAGTCTGACTGGGGTAAGATGAAATCTTAAAGTTGCCTTAACTTAAATGTCCTTAATTGCTAATGACGTTAAACACTTTTATTTTTATTTTTTTATAAAATACTTTTATTTATTGTTTGTATATTTTCTTTTTTTTTAAAATTTATTATTTCTGTATGTCTATGAAAGTACTGACTGCATGAGTACAGCGTCTGTGACATCCCTGTCATGCGCATTTGCCATGGAGGTCAGAATGAGTGGTGTCTAAATTCCCCTGGAATTGCAGTCAAAGATGGTTCTCAGCCTCCATTTGTGTGTGCTGGGGATCGAAACCAAGTCCTCTGCAAGGGATCCAATCGCGAGCTCTTTATACCGCGTGGGGCCATTTCTCTCCAGCCCCAGATTTTTTTTTTTTTTTTTTTTTTTTAAATTTATTTATTTTATGTTATCTTTTTTAATTTATTTTATTGTCTTTTTTAATATAATGGTTTATTAATATTTTATGTATTACCTGCATGATGTAAGTACACCTGTGTCTTGCAATGTCGCGGAGGTCAGAAGAGGGTGTTGGCGACCCTGGAACTGCTGGAGTTCTCCTTGGAATTGGAGTTTCAGATGGTCTCAGCTGACCATGTGCTGCGTCGCTGGTTATCGAACCCCGCCGGTCCTCTAGACCTGCAAGAGTGGTCGGTGCCTTAACCGCTAGGCCATCTTTCCAGATTTGGTTTCTTAATCCATTCAAAACATAACCTATGTCCTCCTTGACTGCGGAGCAGTGTCGAGATCCATTGCGCTATATTAAAGTTATTATTGAAAGATGTACATTGATTCCCATCATTTTAATTTCTGGTTCTGTATTTTTGGCTCTAACTTTTGTGGTTTCCATTAGTTATACCTTCAATTTAGTTTTTGTTTCTGTTGCCATTTGTGTATAGTTGTTCCTTTCTTTGGCTCTTTGAAATCGGGCTTTCAAGTATTCTCTGAATGTCTGGTTTTCTAGATATGTACATTCGTTTTAGCTATCGCATCTGCTATTGGAAGATTTTCTTTCTCCTTCAAATATAATAGACAGTTTTTCTGGTAAAGTATTCTGGGTTGGGCTCTATTGCGCGTTTATTTAAAACTCGGCAATACCGTTTAGCGTCCAGACCTTTTCTGGCCGTTCATAGGTTCACATTGAAAAGTCTAGTTTTTAGGATTCTGATGGGTGTTTCTGTTGTTACTTGTTTTTCTTTCATGTTTTCTATTAGTGTACTTTTTGCTCTGTGTGTGTTTTGTTATTTTTACTATATTATTGTGTGGGGAGTATTGATTTCTCGTCCTCGTCTTTTTGGTGTCACTATATTTGTGATTGGCTTCTTTCTTAACTTTGTGAAGTTTTCCTGCTAAAATCAGTTTCAGATCTGGTCGAATACCATCACCTGAGATTGTACTCCTTCCTCTATGCCTTATGATATGATAAATTTGGTCTTTTATGACCAGTTCCTACACAGATTGCCTTGGCATATGCCATTCTTGTGTTTGTTTTACAAAGTTTTTACATAATCGTTTGCTCTGAAGGCCCAATTCTCAACTTTTATCATTCAGTCTTGAAGTTCTGTTTTCCATTTCATTTTCATATCTGCTTGTGAGACTTTCTTTGTTTCCCAATTGACTTATCTGAAGTGTTGTTCACTTTCTTGCATTCAGTCACACCTGAGTTTCTTCTTCAATATTTCTCTTTTTTAATTCGTTTTTTTTTTTTTTTTTTTTTACCTTCTGTTTTAGTTCTTTTGATTTGTTGTGTGGTCTTAATATTTGTTGAATTCGTTCAGTCATGCTTATGATTAGTCCTTGTTTAAATTCTGGCTGTCCTCCTGATTAACTCTGAAGGTTCTCCTTATAGAAATTTTTCTGTAGGACTCGGTGGATGTTTCTGTGGGACAGATTATTTGGGTTTTTCAATACTTATTATTTTTTTCATTTGATTTTGGGGATATGTCTTTTTTTTGGTCTGATTAAGGTTGTGCACCACCACATTTTTGCTATTTTTAAAATTTTTTTTATTTAGTTAATTTATTGAGACAGAGTTTGAAGTCTTTTAGAAAAATTTTTAAAAAGTTTATTTTTGTATGTGTGTGGAACTGTACTGTTTGTGCACCCATGGGTCTTGCAATGCCTTGGAAGGCCGAAGGAGGTTGTCAGAATTCCCCTGGAACTGGAGTATAAGCAGTGTTCTCACACCAAGTGGGTCCTGGGGATCGAACCCGAGTTCTTACTGCAAGGAGCGTTGGTGCTGCTTAACCTACTAACCAACTCCAGCCCCATGGAATATGGATCATCTCATGTTTGTTGATTTGGTTATGGGAAACTTAACCTCGTTTCTTATTCTGAATTGCAAAGACTTTTATTTTAATTTTGTATTGACTTTTAAAAATTTTTTATCTTATTTTTTTATTTTATGCTGTACTTCTGCATGAGTTTTGTGCACCGTGTGTTGCATGCGTGCGGAGGTTCAGAAGAGGGTGTCGGAATTCCCCTGGAATGGGCGTTCTCCTGGAATTGGAGTTTCAGAGCGTTCTCGGCCGCCATGTGGGGCTGGGTGATCGAACCCAGGTCTCCTGCGAAGAGCAGTCGGGGCTCTTAACCTCTAGGTGCCATCTCTCCAGCCCCTATTTTTTAATTTAAAATTTAAAAAATTTTCAAAACAAAATTTTTTTTTATTAATTTTATTTAGTTCTGTATGTGTGTGAATGTACTGCCTGCATGCACGTCTGTGCACCCGTGTCGTGCAACGCCGCGGAGGTCAGAAGAGGGTCTCGGATTCCCTTGGAGCTGGAGTTCTCCTGGAATTGGAGTTTCAGACGGCTCTTGGCCGCCATGTGGGTGCTGGGGATCGAACCTGGGTCCTCTGTAAGAGCAGTCGGCGCTCTTAACCGCTAGGCCATCTCTCCAGCCCCTATTTTATTGACTTTTAAAATTTTGTTTGCATTCTTGATGTGCCTTGGTTGTTTTCTTATTAGGTATGAAAAGATGCTTGGTTTAGGCTTCAGGCTCTCTCTTTTGGTTTTATATTGGAGGAAGCAGATGGCTCCAGTCCAGTTACTCAGAAGCTCCTGAACATGTCCAAGTCAGGCACCAATCAGATACTCTCTGGCTTCCTTCTAAGGTCTGGTACCCTACTATCTAGCAGGCACTGCACAATTTGGGAAGCTTTCTAGGCAGAGGCTCACTTCAGGCACTCTCAGGCAGGCTGGAAACGTCTGGACTCCTGCTAAAGGGCAGGGAAGTCTTTCCCTGCAGCAGTGGGAGGGGCTTCAGATGGCCCAGAAGAGGGAGTAGACAGTGTGCAACTTGGGAAACTCACCTCCACACGGAGGCTGGATTCAGATACTCTTAGGCAGGTTACAGATGTCTGGATCTCTGCTGGATAATTTCATTTTTAAAAGAGATGAATAGTATTCCATTGTGCACATGTAAGCACACTGTCATTGTCCAGTTATCAGCTTCTTTGTTGAGTGTTTTGTGTAAATAAAAGGATACACATTTAGCAGACAGTAAGAAATTACATTTGTCTAGGGATATGACTGACAGACATAGGTTTTTCTTTAGATCTATGAGCTCTCAAGCCATGTTTATTTGGCTATGTTTACACTACCACACATGAGTTCCCTCCCGTTGAATGAGCTTTAAGTCCAATTAGGTAGCAGTTGATTACCCCAAGATAAAAGTGCCATTACTTCACCAATAGAGATAGTTTGTTGTGCCAGTTATTGTAGTGATTATTATGCTTTACCACTGTAGTTGGATCATCAATCTATTTCCTCCCTTAGCAGCTTGTACACCATCTTCTGGTAACATGGAGTAACTAAGAGGGTTGCCAAGTCCTGGGAATGTTGGAGTGTTGAGCTTCCTTCATTGTCCTTAAAGGGTCCTCTTGTGTATCTTATCTAGGGCCTCACCTGCCCTGCTTAAATCCATTATCTTTCAAGTGTCTCTGGGCAAAGTGATGGGAACAGTATTGGCTTTTCCGGTGTTAAAGAATGCTATAAGTTGCAGCATTTGAATCTATGATTTTTAGGTTTGATTTTCAAAAGAACCCTAAGAGTATCTGACTAGATAGTCAAGTGTTTGCAAGCACATTCCTGAGCCACAGGTGTTCCAGGACAGAGCCTTAAGAATGGCTTTAGTCAGGCAGCCATGTCAGCCATATTGTCTTCAGGTGGAGGTGGGTGGGATGGAGACTGGGCTGGGTTTCCATATCTGGGATCATGGCCACAGGACCCCACATGGTCCCTGACTGGTAAGTGGGTATAACGGCTTGTGCTAGGTGGATGGATGGGCTCTGGGGAGAGTCTCTACCTATAGAGAGGAACCACAGGATGCCACATGGTCCCTGGATGTCACGGTGGGTTCTCTGAGGGTTTTTTTAATCTAAGTACTCATTGACCATGTTTAATTTCAGAGACCAAGTGAGATATCAGCACCAAGCTTTATTTAATTATTTATTTATTTATTTATTTATTTATTTATTTATTTATTTATATGGCTGTACTGTCTGCATGTAGGTTTGTGCACCCGTGTCGTGCAATGCCGCGGAGGTCAGAAGAGGGTGTTGGATTCCCCTGGAACTGGCGTTCTCCTGGAATTGGAGTTATAGATGGTTCTCGGCCGCCATGTGGGTGCTGGGGATCGAACCGGGGTCCTCTGCAAGAGCAGTCGGTGCTCTTAACTGCTAGGCCATCTCTCCAGCCCCAGCACCAAGTTTTATAAAGAAATATGTGGCTCTGCCTTGGCGGATGCAAACATGATGAACAGTTTAGCTTATTCACTTTGGAGATATGTAGTGAGAACACAGTGATGGAGAACTGAATAGCCTGTCTCCAAAGAGTGATCTGTTGGGATGGGGATATGGAGTGGTTAGGGAGGTGCCAAGCTTTGGGAAGGTTGTGATGTCTTTATCCTTAAAGGCTCATTTTTATGTACCTAGGACCTTGGACCTTACCTCTGCCATTTAAATCTATCAGTCTTTCAGATGTTTTTGGGCAAAGCCATAGGAACAGTATTGATTATTGTGTTAAAGTATGCATTAAGATGCAGCATCTGAATTTGAGATTTTAGATCAGAAGAATTTGAGTACCTGACTAGGTCATCAAGTGTGTGCAAGAATGTTCTAGAGCCACAGTGTACCAGGACAGAGACTTAGGAATTGCTTCAGTCAAGAAGGGAGCCTTGAATCTTGCCTTCTCTCCTTTAAGCCAGAGCAGTAACACATTCTGTCTGTTTTAGAGACTGGGCTAAGTGAGGTTGAGTTTGAAGAAGGAGCCAAGTGATTAAATAATTGGGAAACTATCGATATACTCCAAGCCCATTTTGTAGGAGATATTGTGGGTCAAAGAGGTTCTATAATCTGCTCAAAGTCACCATATGAGTGACCGAAATGGATCTAGATTATTCATCTTGTCTTCTAGACTAGTGCTTTTCGTGGATCCCGTGAATTCCCAGGTTCCTCCATTTAGCTACCACCAGCAGCATGATCTTATCTGCACCAATCTCAGGACTCAAATCCACAAACAAAAGAGATCCTACCTATGGAAAGGCTGTTTAGAGTCAAGCATGTGGACTCTGAATTTGGACTTCTTGGACTCAATCTCTATTCTTTTTATTAGTGCAATAGCTTTCCTGGGGCTTGTCCTCCTGTCTGTACCGGCGATGGTAATGATGAGGTGCATCATCATGTATGCAGTGTGGCAAATAGTAAATGCTCAATAAATGCCAGTTCTTCCTTAAAAATTTGCACCAGGCTCTTTGAATCTTGGGTTTCCTCTAGCATCTATCTCCTTAGGTGCCTTGTAATATGTTGATTATTATGCAATTTATCTTTGATGCTGAAGATGACCAAATCCCTTATATCTGATGAAACCTTTACCACGAGGTCAGGGGACATAATATAATAGAATGTGCTGGAAGCTTGCCTTATGTTGCAAACAACTGAATGGAAACTGAAGTCTGTTGTCAGGATACAACTTGTCTAGTCTTATGGGGTTTTCCAAATGGAACACGGGAAGATATCCAGTGCAAGCCTAGGGAACCCACATTCTATGAAAACCTGTTCATTACTTATTGCACTAATATATTTATGTTGCACTAAGATTTTTTTCATCTCCAATTCATTCCATATAAAATTAATCAGTTTACATTGCAAAATTCAATGATGTGAACCATATTTAGCCAGGTGTGGTGGCACACGCCTTTAATCCTAGCACTTGAGAGGCAAAGGCAGGCAGATCTTTGTGAGTTCAAGGCCAGCCTGGTCTACAGAGAGAGTTCCAGGACAGCTGGGGCTACTGGGAGACCCTGTCTGGAAAAGACCAAAAAACAAACAAACAAACAAACAAACAAAAAAAAACTAATGACATGAACCATATTCATAGTATTGTGCAACCATCATCTCTAAGATTTTTTCAGAGGAAACCCATTAAGAACTCTTTCCTATTAACCATTCACCCCGGGGCTCAGTCAACCAGCACTCTGGTGTTTTGGTGGATTTAGCTATCTGGATTTTTCCAACAAATGGAGTGTGGTATGTGAACTTGCCTGTCAGTTTTCTTTCAGTTGGCAATTGTTTTCAAGGTTCTTCCACATTTGTGGTGTGAAGCAACACTTCACCCTTTCTGTGCCTTCTCTGTTGCATTCTGACTGAAGATGTCGTTCTGTGTGTGACTGCTTCTTGAGGCACAGCTGGTTCTGCTGTGGTTCTCTGTTACCCCATTTCTGGGTCCTCTTCTAGTGCAACTTCAGGACTGATCAGGGAGCAGTATTGTGATGCCATATCCTATTGCAAGCCTGTCTCCAGTACACGTGCAGTCTCCTTGTGAGCCCCTCTGCTGCTCAGTCAGACCTCTCTAGTATCTGGTCACCTGTGGCTGCAGCCTGAAGAAAGAAGGGATGCCAGGAGCTGGATGACTTTGTCTCAAAGAATACCTGGGTTTGTGCAGAGCCCAGTAGTGGCAGAGTGGCTCTATATTTATTTCTGTCAGCTCTGGGAGTGGCTACCCACAAGCAGCTGGAAATAGGAGCTTTGCAGACATGTAGAGCCACTGGGTCTCAGCAACACGTGTCACAATGCAGGTCACAAAGCATTATGTGGCAGTATCAATTTGCAGTATTGAAGAGTCTCCTTCGTTAATGGGTGAATCTTGGTTGGTAGCGATGGACATCTGAAGGAATATTTTCTTTTTTTTTTTCTGAAGGAATATTTTCAAACAGAAACATCACAATCTGAACCAGGCCCAGGAGGCGTCTTTTGAGCATGACTGTAATGGTGAGGAATCACGGCATCCTTCTTTAGAATCAATTACAGACCGTTTCTTCACATTTACATCAGTTAAAGGAATATTGTCAAGATAAAATCTGGGCAGCATGAGTTTTTGGTTTCATTTTAATTTCTTTACTCTTGTAAACCAAGGACCTCATAGATTATGTTGCTAAAAATACATTTGGAGCCGAATTGATAAGCTGCCTATGTTTGTCTTGGTGATCTGACCTCACTGGGAAGCTATGCTGCCTGCTCTTTCCCACGGTCCCTAGAGGTTCCTTAGGCTGCACTTGCTCCACACACAGGGCCTGGGTCCTAGGATCATGGTACTGGTAATGGATGCCTGTCTTGCTGAGGGTTATTTGTGCTCATCCTTCTAGAGTTCAGGAATAGGCCTTGGCAGGACAGAGCTTCTCAGAAGGGGCTTAGGATCTTGATGAGCAGAGCCATGTGACCATCATTCTGAAGGGTTGAACAGTGCTGTAGGGCCAGGAGTCCAGGCTTGGACTCAGCAAGTCTGACCAAGGCAGCACAGGGCAAGCAGGTACTAGGAGAGGCAGCAACAGGTTGGCAACCCTGGGAAGGCGTCCAGTCATAAGGCACAGGTAATCTTTGTGCTCACTTTCTGAACTTTCTTGTCCCATTTCATGTGTCGTCTCCCCTCCCCACCCCCCAACTTATCTTGAAGAGGGCAACAGTGGCCTAGACCTTCCCAGGTTACCGAATGGGCGTTTATACCAAGACGTTGCTTCTGTTGTATCCAAAGGAGGTAGAGACCTGCTGCTTAACTGTGGCTCTCCAGGGACCTCCCCAGCCAGGGATGCCCTTCACCGTCCTCACAGTGAGGTTGTCCATTTATTTCCCAGGGACACTCAGGCGTTCATCTTCATGGGTTCTACGGTCCTCGTGTGGGGTCCACAGGGGTTTCTGCTTGTTGAATGCTGGTCCCGGTTCTGACGGTGACTAGGGATCGTGGTAAGAAGGTAGCACTGTGAGGACAGGTGGGGAAGGGATGTCCGGCAACTTGCAGGATGACAACTCTCTGGCCTCCCTCCCCCGCCTCTGTCCCATGTCTTCCTTTAGAAGGAGAGAAGACTGAAGCACAGATATGCTTGTTCCCCCTTGTTGCTGTGCTGAGGAAGCCTTTCCATCAGTCACTTGGGTTTCTATCCCTCTCCTCCTCTGACTTTTTTACCCTACAATAAAGGTTCTGAATGCAAAATAGATTCACCGAGAAGAGTTAAACATCTTGCTGCCTAAACCATGCCCCGAATCCAAGAACTCATTAGGTTTTATTACACAGAAAGGAGTCTGTTGGTATCATTTGAAGTAAATGGCTCAGTGGCTTCCTTTTGGGGCCTTTGGGAAGTCTCCAGATCCTGCACAGTCTTTCCCAAGATGCCTGGAGAAGCCCAGCTTCCTCAGGTCAGCAGGACCACAGGACTGAGAGGGCAGCTGCTGCAGCTGTTTCTGTTCAGCCTTCCTGTGAGTCTGTGACAGCCATCTTTGTCCTCTTTGCCACTTCTCTATCCTGGGAAAAATGTGCTCTTAGGGGGCTGGAGAGATGGCCTAGCGGTTAAGAGTGCCCACTGCTTTTGCAGAGGACCCGGGTTCGATCCCCAGCACCACATGGTGGCTGAGAACTGTCTATGACTCCAGTTCCAAGGGAATCCGACACCCTCTTCTGACCTCCGCAGCATTGCACGACACCGGTGCACAAACCTACATGCAGACAGTACATTCATACACATTTAAAAAAATTTTTTTTAATTAATTTTATTTATTACTGTATGTGTATGAATGTACTGTCTGCATGCAAGTCTGTGCGCCCGTGTCGGTGCAATGCCTCGGAGGTCAGAAGAGGGTGTCGGATTCCCCTTGAACTGGAGTTCTCCTGGAATTGGAGTTTCAGACGGTTCTCGGCCGCCATATGGATGCTGGGGATCGAACCCGGGTCCTCTGCAAGAGCGGTTGGTGCTCTTAACCGCTAGGCCATCTCTCCAGCCCATAAAATTTTTAAAAAAGAGAGGACTTCCAAAGGAACGCCTCCTTAAAAAAATAAATGTGCTCTTAGTATGCATGGTGTGTACATGTGATATGTGTATATGTGGTGTGTATAGTATGCATAGAGCATGTACATGCATGTAGTATTTATAGTATGTGATATGTGTATGGTATGCATGTGCGTGATGTATATATGATATATGTGATGAGTGTGTGTGTGTGAGAGAGAGATATATGTGATGTGATGTGTATGTATGGTAGGCATGTGTGTTATGTGTGGTGTGATGTGTATGTACAGTAGGCATGCATGTGTACTGTGTGTACATGTGTGAGGTATATGTGGTGTATAGGCACATGAGGGGTGTGCATGTGTTGTGTGTGGTATGTGTGGTATGTGTGCTGTGTTATGCATTCAGTGTGTGGTGTGGTGTGCGCATCTGGTGTAAGTATATGCATGTGGTATGTGTGACGTGTGTGGTATGTATGTGTGTGATATATTTGTGGTATGCATATTATGTGTCCATGTGTGATGCCTGTGTGGTATGTGGTATGTGTATATGGTATGAATGTATAGTGTATATGGTGTGTCCACTGTGTTCATGTGTGGAGTGTGTGGTGTGGAGTTATGTGTTGTGTTCATGTGTGTGTATGTGTGTGTGCATCCCCATGTGTTTGTGTGTGTTTTAAGATGAATGGTGTAACCACAAGCTCCCACCCGGAACCCCTTATGCTTCCAGGCTATCCAGGGCTGGCCCAGGTGGGCTTGACAGGCCTGCCAGCTAGAGTCCCAGGAACTGGAGATGGGAATGTGTTCTGGGCCAAGCCTGGAGACACCCCTTCAATACCAAACACCTATCTCCATTTGAGTTCTGTCCCTTTCAGGTATTACGGATGTGTACATAGCAGTAGCATTAGGATATGTCAACCACAGTGTCACAGGCAGTCCCTAAAATGAGCACATATCCCCCTGCCCCCTGCTGATTTTTAATTGACCCAAGGCATTTGGCCCAGCCCAGAGGCTCACACCCATGCATACAAATGTGTATGTTAAGAATGACCTTGTTTGCTCTTAAAAAAAAAAAAAGGTTTGGGGGCTGGAGAGATGGGTCAGTGGTTGAGAGCACCGACCGGTCTTGCAGAGGACCTGGGTTCGATTCCCAGCACCCACATGGAGGCTAAGAACTGTCTTTAAGCTGGCCGTGGTGGTGCATGCCTTTGATCCTAGCACTCAGGAGGCAGAGGCAAGCAGAGTTCTGTGAGTTCAAGGCCAGCCTGGTCTACAGAGTGAGTTCCAGGATAGTAGAGCTATGGAGACCCTGTTTCAAAAAGACCCCCCCCCCAAAAAAAAAGCAAGAGAAAAAGGAAGCCAACATGGGTACAAGAGTCCTTCTCTTGGGCCAGGCATGGTGGCTCATGCCTTTAATGCCAGCACTCAGGAGGCAGAGGCAGGAGGATCTCAGTGAGTTCAAGGCCAGCCTGGTCTACAGAGTGAGTTCCAAGACAGCTGGGGCTACAGGGAGACCCTGTCTCAGAAAAGAAAAAGAGAAAGAAAAAAGGTTTGAAAATAAAAGTTTTACTGTTTTGAGACAGGGTCTCCTTGTAGCTCCAGCTGGCCTGGAACTTGCTGTGGAGACCAGGCTGGCTGCTATCTCACAGATATCTGCAGGTTCTGCCTCCCGAGTGCTGGGATTAAAGGGGGGCACTGTTTTCTTTTTTTTAATTTTTTAATTTTTTAAATTTTATTTACTTTTGTATGTGTATGAATGTACTGTCTGCATGTAGGTTTGTGCACCTGTGTCGTGCAATGCTGCAGAGGTCAGAAGAGGGTCTCGGATTCCCCTGGAACTGGAGTTCTTCTGGAATTGGAGTTACAGATGGTTCTTAGCCTTCATGTGGGTGCTGGGGATCGAACCCAGGTCCTCTGCAAGAGCAGTTGGTGCTCTTAACCACTAGGCTATCTCTTCAGCCCCTAAAGGCAGGCACTATTACACCCTGGGGTTAGCATCTGTTTTTGGCTCAGTTACTAACCAGATTACCAAACACACCTTGACTGTAGCTGGAGTTGGAATGAGAAGAGCTATGTTTCAGAAAAACTGTCAAAACTGGAGACAGGAATGTTATTAGGGGACCTTGTTTGTAGGTGTTCAGATGTGAATTAAACCAATCCATTACACTTGTTTGGTGTTCATTGGACCTGCAATATTTTTATGCAGAACCTGAGACACAGTTCAGTGGTGTTTATGAGCGACCTTGTCGTGTCCTCCGAATTATGGACAAGTAGCTCAGAAGTTCAGGGGCTGGCGTAAATAAGTGTGTGGAGACTTTTTCCTGTTCTGTATCCCTGAGATGATACTGCCATCTTGGGCCTGGATTTTGAAGCAGAAAATGTGAAGTAGCTTTTCAAATAAAAAATATTTATAGAATGTGGTCTGATTAAACAATTGTTAAAGCCCTCATGTCAGAAATAATAACAAAGCCAAAAGAGAGAATCTTTCACCCTATAAAACATGCTCCCCCTAAGGACTTATATCTTTTGGGGGGCCCTCTTGGTATAAAATTGACGTTTGCCTGTCTGAGCTGGTTTTATTTTCTTTTGTTATTTGTGTGCTTGTGTGTGTGCATGCGTGCGTGCGCGTGCGTGTGTGTGTGTGTGTGTGTGTGTGTGTGTGTGTGTGTGGTGTGAAGATGCATGAGCATTTGAAGAGCAGAGTTCACTTTGGATGTCTTCCTTGATTGTGCTCCACCTTGCTGTTTTGAGACAGGGTTTCTCGCTGGACCTCAAGGTCATTCATGGGCTAGAGTGGCTTCCCAGAAAGCTCTGGGAATCTTCCTGTCTCTGATCTCCAACAGACCTATAAATGCCACATCTTGCATTTGGGGGATCTTCACATGGGTCCTTGTGCTTATGTGGCAGGTCCTTTGTTGCTTGAGCCATCACCCAGGCCCCATCAACCTGGTTTTAGACCTTAGATGGAGGTGGCGGAGGAGAGCACCTAGAGAACCCAAAGGCACTGGTTAGGAGCATGGGTCTGGCAAGGTAATGCACCCCGACCGTTCTCGAGGGAATCTTGCTAGCCTGATATGGTTGGGCTCTCCATCCTCTACTCCAGAGAATCCTGAGGAATATGTGAGTTGGGCCTCCCATGGTTAGTAGAGCACAATGTCTGCTCAGCTGGATGCCATTGTATAGGTGATGGTGCTGAGGCCTGGGCAGGCTCTGTCATCTGCCCAAACACATAAACCTCATAAGTGGCAAAGTTAAGGTTCACATTTAAGGACTTTGAGACCCAAAGGCTATGATGGTCTTTGTGTCTCCCTGGTGTGTGTGTGTGTGTGTGTGTGTGTGTGTGTGTGTTTGTGTATGTGGAGAGAGAGAGAGAGAGAGAGAGAGAGAGAGAGAGATCTGTATACAATGCCAGAGAACAAATCAGAACCATAGGGAAGGCTTCCTCAGAGCAGCCAATTCTGATGGTGTCATCTGGAGGCAGAAGTGCCGGGGTTAGTGACTAGTTGGGAGAAGCAGACATAGTGGATATTATAACAACCCTCTCTTTTTTTCATTTCTGTAAGGTAAACCTCCAAACATACAAGTACAAAGGGGTCAATGTAATTTGCTGGTTCTGTGTTTGATTAGTTGGCAATAGTATGTTACCAAGTGTTATTTAAAAACCATAGTCGGGGCTGGAGAAATGGCCTAGCAGTTAAGAGTGCCGACCGCTCTTGCAGAGGACCCGGGTTCGATCCCCAGCACCCACATGGCGGCCGAGAGCCATCCGAAACTCCAATTCCAGGAGAACTCCAGTTCCAGGGGAGTCCGACACCCTCTTCTGACCTCCGCGGTGTTGCACGTCACGGGTGCACAGACTTGCATGCAGACAGTACATTCATACACATACGGAAATAAATAAAATTAAAAAAAAAAATAAAAACCATAGTCTTACATGCATTCATTTACAACAAATGCTTCCAATTGTGTCAGGCTCGGGACATACAGTAGGGGATAACACATTCCCTGTTCTCAAAGAATCCATGGGTTGCTGTTTGGAATATAGGTGAGTGGTGGGTTGTTTGCATGCACAAGGCCCAGAACGCTGGGGGAAAATAGTCTGTGGGTGAAAGGGCAGAGCGCCATGTAAACAGGTGGCTTTAATTCTGCATCTAAAGGAAATTTACAAAGACTAGGACAATGTGGGAAACCAAATCCAGCTTTGTGGGAAAGGAGAACTCAGGAGCCACCAAGGTGAGGGTGAAAAGATTTTTCCTAGTAGATGGAACTGGAAATCATCATGCTAAGAAAAGTAGGCCAGACTCAGAAAGACAAACCTCATATATTTTCTGTCACATGGTGACAATCTATAGTTAAGCACACACACATGTACATACACACATATATCTGGGGTGAACATACAAGGGGAGTATGCGAGGCAAGGAAAGAGTCTAAGACAGAAGGTGGTGGGTGAAGCTTTTGATTTAGCTACATACACATACGACGTGAAAGTAGAAGGAGATTATTTCACAGGAGGTAGTGGAGGAAGAGGGACAGAGGGGAGAAGGTGGGTATTAGCAAAGTATAACGGTGTATATATACGAAAATGCCATTATGAAACCCATTATTTTTTTTAATTTGGGGAGGAAAGGGTTTTGCCCCCTTCTTAAACCCTTTCCTCCCCAAATTTAAGAAACCCATTATTTTATATGCCAACTAGAAGAGACAGAGAATTTGGCCCTTTGGATGGACACTCCCCCTGCTGGCTGGTGGAGGCATGACAGCCACAGAGGGCAGGGTCTCTTCCGTGCCCTACTGGATGCTGTGGGCTGGTCCATAGCAGTCTCTTGTCCCTCCAAAGCAGCCAGCTTCAAACTCCTGAGAAGGGGGCATTACTCTGAAATTTTTACTTGGCCAGAGCTATTCTGGATTTTTTTTAAGAAATGGAGAAGCTGTTTGTGCTTCCTGCTAGGTATTAGGCTGTGTCATTGGAAACCAAGCAAAATGCTGTGTTCCTGTGCTCGTTAGAGTCCTAGATTCTGCCCACAACAGCTGAAACTCTGCTTCACATGGCAGGGAGTGGTAGAGAGAGGTTACAAGCGGTCTCTTTGTGATGGGATCCTGGGAAGTAGACATCTCTATTTCCTCCAACTTCTTCCTTCCCCCAAGAAGTCCCAGTATCGACTTGCCATTTGCCATCACCTTCTGACATCTGCCAAAGAGCCCTGTGGCCTGATACCCTTTCAATAGTATGGAGTTATCTGACTCACAGAGGAGACACACCCAGATTCAACCTGCACATGCATCTACACCCAGGTGAGATGATAGAATCCAAAATGCGACAGGTGAATCGGCTCACTGCTTTCCTACCCCCAAGGCAAGACTGTACTTAAATCATTTCAGACAGATGGTTAACTGTCCTATTTTAACAAGTCTCCAGGGAGGGCAATTTCACAGTTCCCTGTGGCTGTCTGTTCTAGTATTTAATCATCTTTATTGCCAGCCAGTTCTTCTAAATCTCTTTGGCTGTAATTTAAGTCTTTTTCCTTGGGGGGGAGACACTATGGATCTTCAGGGGAGGAGGCAAATTCCGTTTCTAATTTTGCTGTCTTAGGAATTCTCCATTTGAATACTCTTTGGAGTTTATTTTCTTTGTTGACAGACGGTTGAGTCAAGACGGTTCTCAAGCACTCTTCCAGCTCCAAAAGCTACGACTTCTCAAATGAAAGTGCTGTCTCAGTGTCGTGTACAATTAACCACTTCGTGGAGGTAACAGTGGGCTGAGTGGAAAGTTTGTAGGTGAATATTTAAGCAATCCCNTACACCCAGGTGAGATGATAGAATCCAAAATGCGACAGGTGAATCGGCTCACTGCTTTCCTACCCCCAAGGCAAGACTGTACTTAAATCATTTCAGACAGATGGTTAACTGTCCTATTTTAACAAGTCTCCAGGGAGGGCAATTTCACAGTTCCCTGTGGCTGTCTGTTCTAGTATTTAATCATCTTTATTGCCAGCCAGTTCTTCTAAATCTCTTTGGCTGTAATTTAAGTCTTTTTCCTTGGGGGGGAGACACTATGGATCTTCAGGGGAGGAGGCAAATTCCGTTTCTAATTTTGCTGTCTTAGGAATTCTCCATTTGAATACTCTTTGGAGTTTATTTTCTTTGTTGACAGACGGTTGAGTCAAGACGGTTCTCAAGCACTCTTCCAGCTCCAAAAGCTACGACTTCTCAAATGAAAGTGCTGTCTCAGTGTCGTGTACAATTAACCACTTCGTGGAGGTAACAGTGGGCTGAGTGGAAAGTTTGTAGGTGAATATTTAAGCAATCCCACACAGACACAGTCCACAAAGGCTCTTTCCTGTGGAGACAGAGTGAGACTCCATGGAAGTAAGGAGGGAGGGGCAGGGTAAGCAACTTTAGGCCTTTTAAAAGTCACCTTGCTGTGATTGTGGAGGATAAGAAAAAGCATAGCAGCTTAGATGCTTAGATTTCATCCTCTCAGCCTCCCTAGCTTTGAAAAGGAAACGCTGGGGAAGGGAAACATCAACAGCCATTATTTGATAATCCTTTAGTGATTAGCCAACGCCTCACCAGGAGAAGGGAATGGCCATGGAGCCGCAGCTTGGTCTATAGATGCTGGGGCCTGGTTAGTACAGCAGGATTCTGGGAGGTAGGCCTGCCAGGAACCAAGGCAGTAGCTCCACTCAGGAAGCAAGAGGGTGCTGGAAACAAAGTTAACCTCTTTCCTGATTTTCCTAAAACATTCTGTTGTTTTATGGTATTTGTCTTCTGAGAGCCAGGACATGCTGCACACAGCATTCTTATGGGAGTACTTACTGCCTGTTCATCATGGGCAAAGTTCCACCTGCTGAATGGGCCTTGTCTACATACAGGGGCCAACACAGGTCTGCCAATGGCTGGGTCCTGTCATGAGATGCATTAATCTGTCAGTCACTGTATACTCTTACCTCCTCCAACTCTTTAGGAGAAGAGAAAGGTCTCCTTGTTGGGTAAGCTGACAAAGAATTTTAATCTTCTGCACATGGCATCGAACTCTGCTCTGGGCCCACTATTACTGACAGCAATTCATTTGTTTTTCTGGGACTGTGTAACTTAGCATAATATCTTCCAGTTCCATCCATTTACCTGCAAAGTTCATGATATTATCTTTCTTTTTTTTCTGTCAACTTTTTCTTCTATTGCCTTTAGAGTTTGGGGTTTCACGTTGAGGTCTTTGATCTATCTGGAGTTGACTTTTCTACAGGGCAAGAGGTAGGGGTTTAATTTCATTCTTCTACAAGTGTTGATCCAGTTTTGCCAACACCACTTACTAAAGATGCTGTCTTTCCTCCGTTGTGTCTTCTTGGCCCCTTTGTCAAATATGAGGTGGCTGAAATTGTATGTGCTCAAGTTTGGATCTTCAGTTTTGTTCCATTGGTCAACAGGTCTGTTTTTGTGCCAGTATCAAGCTGTTTTTATGACTATAGCCCTGTAGTATAGTTTGAAGTCTGGTATGGAGATCCCCCCTGTAATGCTCTTTTCGCTCAGGGTTGTTTTGGCTATTCGGGGTCTTTTGTTTTTCCAAGTGAAATTAAGGACTTTTTTTTTCCAAGCCTGTGAAGAAACTTTTGGGGATTTTAATTGGGATCGCTTTGCCTGTATTCCAATTCGAATCTCAAATGCCTCTTCACTGTGTTGAAGGCTTGCTTTGCTTGCCTCCCTCAGATGCCTTCGTTGTTCATTTGTTTGATTTATTTTTCTCCTTGTTTATGGAGTGTTGACTTGTCTAAGTTTTAGGCTTTCTTTTTTTTAATTTTTTTTATTAATTTTATTTATTTCTGTATGTGTATGAATGTACTGTCTGCATGAAAGTTTGTGCACCCGTGTTGTGCAATGCCGCGGAGGTCAGAAGAGGATGTCGGATTCCCCTGGAACTGGAGTTCTCCTGGAATTGGAGTATTCAGACGGTTCTCGGCCGCCATGTGGGTGCTGGGGATCGAACCCCGGTCCTCTGCAAGAGTGGTCAGCGCTCTTAACTGCTAGGCCATCTCTCCAGCCCCAGTTTTAGGCTTTCTATTGAAAGTCTAACTCACTCTTCCCTTTCTGTTCTGAATGTTCTCCTTGGACACTCCCTCAGCCATTCCAGTTGGTGGTGGTGGTGTGGGGGGATTATGCCTGTTTAGCCCGCACCTTGGTACTCTGTGCTTCACGTAGTCCTGAGAAATCCCCCGATCTAAGCTCTGTGCACTCAAGTCTCACAGTGGCAACAGGCCCACCTTTTATACCAGCTAGCAGGGCAACTCAGCCTCCACAGCCACACAAGACAATAATTTAATCAAACCAATGAGACAATTATCCAACAACCCAGAGAGTTATCCAACAATCCGCCTGGCTGAATCCAAAAAATCCTGGCTCCCACCTGTGCTTCAGGTGGTCCTGGGAAATCCCCGATCTAAGCTCTGTGTACTCATTTATTCCTTTCTCAGTGTGCTTGTCATTGGTATATAGGAAGGCTACTGGTGTGAGTGTGTGTGTGTGTGTGTGTGTGTGTGTGTGTGTGTGTGAATTTTGTATCCTGACACTTTGCTGAGAGTGCTTAATCAGCTGAGAGTTTTTTGGATCCTGTTTTCTAATCCAATCTGCTAGTCTGTGTCTCTAAAATGTTAGGAAAAGATTTTAAATATTATCTGCTTTTTAAAAAGTTTTAAACTTGGGGCTGGAGAAATAGGTCAGTGGTTAAGAGCACTGGCTGCTCTTGCAGATGACCTGGGTTTGATTCCCAGCACTCACGTGGTGGCTGACACTGTAACTCCAGTTCCAGGGTATCTGATAACCTCCTCTGACCTGTGTGGACATTGCATAACATGGGTGCAATACACCCATATAAAAAAAGTTTTGAGCTCACAGAGATCCAGTTGTCTTTGCCTTCCAAGTGCTAGGATAATAGGTGTGTACCACTATTCCTGGATAAAAATAATGCTTTTATTAATTATTTGAGAATTTTCTACCTGCATTTCGATCATATTTCTTATCTCCTCTCAACTTCATGTCTTTCTTTTATTTCATTGGTTGATAATTTATTCTTTTTTAAATTACTTTATTTTTTTCATTTTTTAACAATAAGTAATAATTTATGAGTACAAGCATCCTTCATGTAAAACCAATTTGCAAGCAGTTGTGCCCAAACCCACACAGCCCATGGGTCCCACCATCCAGCTGGGGGGGCTTGTATGTTCAATCAAGTTGATCA
>VZQC01010960.1:291119-366158 GCA_009823505.1 Rhizomys pruinosus | reverse complement strand
CGGGTCCTCTGCAAGAGCGGTCGGTGCTCTTAACTGCTAGGCCACCTCTCCAGCCCAGGATTGCTTTTAAAGTGTCCCATAGGTTTTGCTGTGTTGTATTATCATTGTCATTCAGTTCCAGGAATGTTATTTCTTTCTTTATTTCTTCCTTGACCCATTCATTATTCAGGAGAGTGTTGTTTAGTCTCCATGTGTTCTTGTAGGTTGTAGGGTTTATCCTGGTGTTCATATCGAGTTTTATTGCACTGTGGTCTGATAGAATGCATGAGATTATTTCAATCTTTTTGTATTTGTTGAGTTTCTTCCTGTGTCCCAGTATATGGTCTATTTTGGAGAATGTTCCGTGATGTGCTGAGTAGAAACTGTATTCTCTTGTGCTTGGGTGAAATATTTGATAGATGTCTGTGAGGTCCATTTGGTGTATTGTATCACTTAGTTCAGATGTCTCTCTGTTTATCCTTTGTCCTGTTGATCTGTCTAGGGGACTTAATGGGGTATTGAAGTCCCCTACTATAAGTGTGCTGGGGTTAATCTGTGCCTCGAGATCCTGAAGTATTGTCTTTATAAAGTTTGGTGCACCAGTGTTTGGTGCATATATATTCATGATTGTGAGATCTTCATCGTCAATTGTTCCTTTAATAAAGATGTAATGGCCCTCTTTGTCTCTTTTGATTTCTTTTGCTTTGAAGTCTATTTTGTCTGAATATAGAATGGCAACACCTGCTTTCTTTTTGGTACCATTTGCTTGGAATAATTTCTTCCACCCGTTCACCTTAAGTTGGTGCCTATCCTTGAAATTGAGATGGGTTTCTTGTAGACAGCATATAGATGGGTTTTGTTTCCTTTTTTAAAAAATTTATTTTATTTTATTTATTTCCGTATGTGTATGAATGTATTGTCTGCATGCAAGTCTGTGCACCCGTGACGTGCAACGCCGCGAAGGTCAGAAGAGGGTGTCAGACTCCCCTGGAACTGGAGTTCTCCTGGAATTGGAGTTTCAGACGGCTCTCGGCCGCCATGTGGGTGCTGGGGATCGAACCCGGGTCCTCTGCAAGAGCGGTCGGCACTCTTAACCTCTAGGCTATCTCTCCAGCCCAGGTTTTGTTTCCTAATCCATTCTTCCAGTCCATGCTTTTTATTTTTTTTTAAAATTTTTATTTATTCTTATATGTGTATGAATGTACTGTCTGCATGTAGGTTTGTGCACCTGTGTCGTGCAGTGCCGCGGAGGTCAGAAGCAGGCATCAGATTCCCCTGGAACTGGAGTTAAAGATGGTTCTCAGCCGCCATGTGGGTGCTGGGGATCGAACCCGGGTCCTCTGCAAGCTCTGGCTCTTGTAATCTTTCTGCCTTGTCTTCTGCAATGATCCCTGAGATTTGAGGGAGGGCGCGTGATACAGATGTCCAATCTGTGGCTGAGCACTCTGTGGAGACTTAGACTCTGATCTTTGAACAGTTGTATATTTCTGCATTAACTGTTGTTCTCTGCACAGAGATGCTTCTCTGATGAGGTCTTATATCTCTATGGGTATAGAGAGATAAATTTAGAGGGCAGTTTGATACTATCTATAAAATAATAGTAGTGGGTTTACCCCTGGGGCCTATGAGCACCCCCCATCATGGGTTCTTGGCCAGATTTACAGTACCAGGCATGTGGGGTGGGACTTAAATCCAATCAAAAAGCATTTGGTTACTTCCCATAACATTTGTTCCACTCTTGCATTCATGGGAATATTTTAATTTTTTTTTGTATGTGTATGAATGTACTGTCTGCATGTAGGTTTGTGCACCCATGTCATGCAATGCCTTGGAGGTCAGAAGAGGGTCTCGGATTCCCCTGGAACTGGAGTTCTCCTGGAACTGGAGTTACAGACGGTTCTTAGCTGCCATGCGGGTGCTGGGGATCGAACCCGGGTCCTCTGCAAGAGCAGTTGGTGCTCTTAACCGCTAGGCTATCTCTCCAGCCCCTCATGGGAATATTTTGCCATGCTAGTCGTTATTGTAGTTCACAGAGTTCACAGCTGGGTAAGATGGTTGATGAGTTTTCTCTCCTGGCATCCTGCATAGCGCCTTCCAGTACTAGGGAATCCATGCATCAGAGAAGAAGCTTCCTGGTCAGTACCAATTTGATTTCTCTGTGTCCTGTGCACAAAGCATGTGGCGTCTTTAACAACAGAGTCTTACCATCAAGTTCTGGTGGGCAGCCAAGAGCAGCAATGACAGCGGTCTGCACTGTTTGGGAGAGTTTCCTAGGATACCCTTTACCAACAACTTGAGGGGAAGTATCTCAAGTCCGGCACTGGGTTTTTTATTTGGCAGCCTATGGTTTCTGGGATTATCCCTTATGCAGGGTCACTTCAATTAGACTCTTTTATATGAATATATAGGAAGCTTATAAAGTGGTAGGTTTTCATCTGACTTTTTCAAACATCCTAGTGTTAGTTATCTTTCTTCTTACTTCCTCCCCCACGCTCCACTCTCATCCCTCTTTATATTTAAACCTTCTTTGCCACTGAAACCATTAATTCTTAGAGTTGTTATTGAAGGATGTGTACTGATTCCTGTTACTTTGTTGATTTGTGGAGTTTTCTTAGGCTGTCTTTGATGAATGTTCCTGATATTGTTTATATATCTCTGAAACATCTTTGGTGCATTTATCCTTCTCTTCAGACCAAAGTGTTCCTTTGGCTTAGTGGCCATACATTCCTTTCATTTACTTTTACCATTGAAAGTATTTATTTCTCTTTCACTTTCAGTAGGTTTGCTAGGAATAATGGCCTGGGTTTGTAGGTGTGGTCTTTCAAAGCTCAGAATATATCTTTCCAGGCTCTTTTGGTGTTTAAAATCTCCACTGAAAAGTTAGATGTTATTCTGCTGGGCCTGCCTTTAGAGGTGACTTGATTTTTCTCTCAGCTTTCAATACCATCCCTTTGTTCTGTATTTTTGGTGTCTTAACCATCATATATTATAGGGAGTTTCTTTTCTGGTCCAATTTGGTGCTCTGTTGGCTTCTTGTACCCAGCTGGTTATCTTTCTCTAAATTTGGGAAATTTTCTTCTATTATTTTTTACTTTATTGAAAAGAATTTCTGTGCCTTTGGTGTTGTATTTTCCCTTTTCTATGTCTCTATTTAAGATTTCATCTTTTTATGGTGTTCTAGAACCTTCCCATGTTCTGTTTATTTTTTAAAAACATATTGATTGCCGGGCATGGTAGTGCACGCCTTTAATCCTAGCACTCAGGAGGCAGAGGCAGGCGGATCTTTGTGAGCTCAAGGCCAGCCTGGTCTGCAGAGTGAGTTCCAGGACAGCTGGGGCTACAGGGAGGCCCTGTCTCAAAAATGCCAAAAAATCCCCCCATATCACTGACTTTTACCGATGATCCAGTTTGTTTTCTTTATGTCATGGCCCTGATACTCTGTCTTTCACAGAAACTAGTCTGTTGGTGAGGTTTTCT
Organism: Rhizomys pruinosus; assembly: GCA_009823505.1. Lineage (NCBI taxonomy): Eukaryota > Metazoa > Chordata > Mammalia > Rodentia > Spalacidae > Rhizomys > Rhizomys pruinosus. The sequence continues at coordinate 362,702 of VZQC01010960.1, read as the reverse complement.
ACTATTTATTTATTTATTTATCTTTTTAAATTTGGCATTTGTACATCTCATACAATGGTTCCCAGTCAAACCCAGTCCCCTCCATGCTCCACCCCCCTCCCATCAGAACTCAGGCATTACATCATCCGAGCTTAGCCCCATCCAGTCAAGCTACTTTTTGGTCTTTTTGAGCTTTGGCTTACTGAGTTTTTTCATTTCCTGTATCATTTCTGTTTGGGTTTTCTTCAGCAATTGTCTGTATTGAATTCTATTTTCTTATCTTGGATTGACTTTGTTTTTGTTCTCTCAGAGTACATTCATGTCTTCTTTAAGTTGTTTGAATCGTAAGCCGGGCATGGTGGCACACGCCTTTAATCCTAGCACTTGGGAGGCAGAGGCAGGCAGATCTTTGTGAGTTCAAGGCCAGCCTGGTCTACAGAGTGAGTTCCAGGACAGCTGGGGCTACAGGGAGACCCTGTCTCGAAAAAGACCAAAAAAGAAAAACCACAAAAAGTTGTTTGAATACTGTGTGCCGGTTAATTCTCGTCAACTTGCCAAAGTCTAGAGAAATTTCTTCCATCAGCCTGGCCTGTGGGAATACATGGGAGGCATTTATTTATTTATTTATTTATTTATTTATTTATTTATTTATTATTTATTTATTTTCTTGATTGCTGATTTTTTTTTTCAACTTTATTGAGGGATAATTTTGTGAGAGCATATGGGAATTGAATTTGGGACCTTATGTACACTAGACAAGTGGTTTATTGCTGAACTGTGCTCTTTACCAAGGAATAATTTATGCCTAGTAAGGTATGTCCATCTAAACCATACAACTTGACAAGTCTGGACATTTGTAGATACCTTTGAAATGAGCAATGCAATCAGATTACAGAACATGTCCGCAATGCCCCTCTAAGTTCCACAGGTTATTTCACCATTTCTCATCCTTCCGTTCTCGTGCTTTCCTTCTTTCCCTTTTATTCTTGAGGATTTTATTTATTCTTTGGATGTATTTAATGTACACTTTTCATCTCTGTCCCAGATCCCCCATCTACTTCTCCTGGACTCCCATAATAGTTTTCCTTCCTACCTTCATGTCCTCTTCCTATTTTTTTCAAATAACACACAGAATCTGGGGGCCATTCACCCAAGCATTTGTCAGCAGCCAATCAGAATGATGCCCTATCCCCCAGAAGCCAAGAAGTGTCAATAGCACCTCAACCAGCCATGGAGGCTCATAAGGTTCTCTCCCAATCCACATTTGAATATTGACTGGCTTGATAGTGTACAGGTCTAGTGCATATAACCATAGCTACTGAGAGCTCATGTGTTCACTGGCCATGCTGTGTTCAGAGGACAGCATTTCACAGTGTTCTTCCCTATTCTCTGGCTCTTATATTCTATGTGTCATTCTTCCAAATGTTCCCTGAGTTGAGGGTGGGGATTTTTTTTACCACCTCCCATAGCCTGCCTCCTACTGGAATTCATACCATCTGTCACTTCTGCCAAGGCCCATTGTGTCAAGTCAGTGTCTCCACATGTTCTTCAATCTGAGTTCATCCACCGAGGTCAAGTCAGCCCATCCAGAGTTCCCGGATTTAAGATCAACTCTTCTATAGAGAACTCTCTGCTCAGATGCTTAGCCCCTCTTTTGTTTGGGTGCCCTGTTTTCTTGATTATTTATTTATTTGGTCTTTTTGAGACAGGGTCTCCCTTTAGTGCCATGTGGCCTAAAACTTGCTATGTAGACCAGGCTGGCCTTGAACACCCAGAAATCCGCCCGTTTCTGCCTCCTGAGTGCTGGGATTAAAGGTATGCACCACCACACCCAGCTTAAAGACAGTTCTTAGCTGCCATGTGGGTGCTAGGAATCGAACCTGGGTCCTCTGTAAGAGTAGTTGGTCCTCTTATCCACTGAGCCATCTCTCCAGCCCCTTGATTATTTATTTATTTATTTATTTATTTATTTATTTATTTATTATTTTTGGTCTTTTTGAGATAGGGTCTCCCTGTAGCTCTGGCTGTCCTGGAACTCACTCTGTAAACCATGTTGGCCTCGAACTCACAGAGATCCACCTGCCTCTGCCTCCCAAGTGCTAGGATTAAAGGTGTGCGCCACCACACCGGGCATTTATTTATTTCTGTATGTGTATCAATGTACTGTCTGCATGCAGGTTTCTGCACCCGTGTCGTGCAATGCCACGGAGGTCAGAAGAGGGTGTCAGATTCCCCTGGAACTAGAGTTCTCTTGGAATTGGAGTTTCAGACGATTCTCGACCGCCATGTGGGTGCTGGGGATTGAACCCGGGTCCTCTGTAAGAGCGGTCGACGCTCTTAACCGCTAGGCTATCTCTCCAGCCCCTTGATTCTTTATTTTTAAGTTCTTTATATAATCTGGATGTTAAAGTTCTCTCTGATGTGTTGCTGGTGAAGATTTTCTCCTACTTTGTAGGTTTTCTCTTCACTTCCTTGGTTGTTTCTTTAGCTTTTTATGAGGTCCCACTTGTTGGTTATTGGCCTTAATTCCTGAGGAACTGATATCTGATTTTGAAAGTCCTTTCCTACACTTATATCTTGTACATTACTGCTAACGTTTTCTTCTAATGGTTGCAGAGTTTCAGATTTCACATTGAGGTCTTTGATCCATTTAGAGTTGACTTTTGTGCAAAGTGAAAGATAAAGGTGTAGTTTCATTCTTCTACAGGTGGAGATCCAGTTTTGCCAGCACCATTTGCTGAAGATATTGTCTTTCCTCCATTAAGTGTTCTTGGCCTCTTTGTCAAATATCAGATGGCTGAAATAGCATGTACACATGGTTGGGTCTTAAATTATGGTTCATTGATCTACAGGTCTACTTTTTTTGCTAGTACCATGCTGTTTTTATGAGAATAGCTCTGTAATATAATGTGAAATCAATATAGTAATTCCCCCTGCATTGCTCTTTTTGCTCAGTGTTGTTTTGGCTACCTGAAGTGTTTTATGCTTTCATATGAATTTTAAGACTTTTTTCTAATTCTATAAATAATGTCATGGGTATTTTGATTGGAATTGACTTGAATTTATATATTGATTTTGGTAGGATGCTCATTTTAACAATATCATTTCTTCCAATCCAGGAGCATGGGGGATCTTTCCATCTTCTGGTGTCCTCCTCAATCTCTTTCTTTAAAGACTTAAAATTTTCAAAGTTTGGGATTTCCCAGGACCACCTGAAGCACAGGTAGGAGCTGAGTGCTTCAGCCAGGCGGATTGTTTGGTTTGATTCAGTTGTCTTTTTTGGGGGGGGGTCTTTTCGATACAGGGTCTCCCTGTAGCCCCAGCTGTCCTGGAACTCACTCTGTAGACCAGGCTGGCCTTGAACTCACAAAGATCCACCTGCCTTTGCCTCCCAAGTGCTAGGATTAATTGTCTTGTGTGGCTGTGGGGGCAGAGTTGTCCTCCTAGTTGGTATAAAAGGTGGGCCTGTTGCCACTGTGAGATTTGAGATCGGGATTTCCCAAAACCACCTGAAGCACAGGTAACAGGAACCCCCCCCACACAAATGGGATTGCTGAAGGAGTGTCCAAGTGGATACATTGGAGAACCTTCAGAACAGAAAGGGAAGAGTGAGTTAGGCTTCCAATAGAAAGCCTAAAACTTAGACAAGTCAACATTCCATAAGCAAGGAGAAAAGGAAAAAAAAAAACACAAATCAATCAAACAAACAATGAAGGCATCTGAAGGAGGCAAGCAAAGCAAGCCTTCAACACAGTGAACAGGGATTCACATTGGAATATAGGCAAAGAGAAACCCATATGTCAAGGACACGAAGAAGAGACAACATGGGAAAGGTGCAGTATAATTCCCCAGAAAGTCTCTACCACCCTGTGGAAGATTCCCTACAGTGGGATCCCCCTGGGGCTGGCCCCAGGGACACGATATTAGAAGTCATTGTGGACATATCAAAAAAATCCAGACTATTAAAGAACAATTCAGATAATTTAGGAGAGAGAATGCAAAACTCAAGAAGGACCGCGGTAGAGTGAGAAGAGAGAGGATGATTGAGAGAGAGAGATAAGTGGGTGGAGAGAGAGAGAGAGAGGAGGAGGACGAGGGGAGAGGAGAGGAGAATTGAGAGGATGGAGAGAGAGAGAGAGAGAGAGAATGACAAAACTCCAGAAAGAACTAGAAGAAAGTGGAAACACTGAAAAAATATTCCCATGATGAAAAAGGATAAGGAAACCAACCAGTGAGCAAAGCAACAGAGCTAAGCGATAAGAAGTGATTGTGAAGCTCCAAAAAGGAAGTGGAAATGCTAAAGGAATCACAAAAGATTGCAAATGAAAAAAAGAAATCACACACTCATCCAATCAAGAGGAAAGGACTGGAAAAAGCTCAGAAACTAGAATGGCGGGAAGCAAACAACGGAATATCAGACCTGGAAGTAACACAGAACAACTAAAAAACCTCAATGTAAAGCTTATGAAACATTTAAAAATAACAAAAGTGGAATAAAACAGGAAATGTGGGACACTAATAAAAGACAAACCTCTGCATCATAGGAATATGGGAAGGAGAAGACTCTCAAGATAATGGTATTGTTCATATCGCAACAGAGTATAGATGAAAATTTCCCCAAACTTAAAAAAGGACAAACCAACACAAATACAAATGCAAGCAAGCACATAGTGAAAACTCCAAACAGACCAGATCCGAAAAGAACTCTCCATGCCATAGTTAAAACACAGATGCCCAAAACCAAAGACAAAATTCTGAAAAGCCACAAAAGAAAACCAAGTCACACACGAAGGGAAACCCATCAGGAATTACAACTGATTTCTCAGCTCAAACCATGACAGAAAGAAGAACATGGCGCAAACGCATGCCAGTGTTAAAGGACTATGGATGCCAACCCAGGTTACTATACCCAGCAAAAATGTCGATTTAGTTGAAGGAGAGAAAAATCTTTCATGGCATAAACAGCTGAAAGAATACATGGCCAGAAAAACCAAGTCTTCTTCAGAGAATACTTGAGCAATTCAACCGGACCCAGAAGACAGGAGCAACTATTCCCAGGCACCTAGAAAGCTAACCATTAATAAAAGCAAATCTGCAGAAGTAGAAAGAAACCTAGACCAAAAACGCAAATGGATCTATAAGGTGAATAGAAATCAACACAATTGCTCTTCAGTTATAACTCTTAAAACTTATATTAGTGGACTAAACTCCACAATCAAAAGCTATAGACTGGGAGATTGGATGTGGAAACAAAACTCATCTATATATGCTGTCTATAAGTAACCCATCTCACTCTCAAGGTAGGCACCACCTTAAAGTGAAAGGATGCGAAAAAATATTCCAAGCAAACTGGTACCAAAAAGAAAGCTGGGGTTGCTCTTTTAATATCCGACCAAATAGACTTCAAAGTCCAAGAAATCAGAAGAGACAAAGAAGGCCATTATCCATTTTTCTTATCAACTGAACAATTAACCATGAAGGCTTCATAATTATGAATATATATGCACCAAACTCTGGTACACCAAACTTTTATAAAGACAATTCTCCAGACCACAAGTCCCGATGTAACCCCAGTACACTCATAGCTCGGGGACTTCAATACCCACTGAGCCCTTGGATAGGTCAACTGGACAAAGATAAGCAGAGAGTCATCTGGACTGATTGAACTCCAAACGGGGACCTCACCGACAGCTCCCAAATATTCCACCCCTAATACCAGAGAATACACTTTCTACTCAAGCACCCCACAGAACATTCTCAAAATAGGCCACATGGGGACATCAGAAGACCACCTCCACAAAATACAACAAAGATGACAAAAACAAACACTAATTTCATGCATTTCTATCGACCCAACACAATAAAAGCTAAACCTCAACACCAGGACACCCCTTACTATCTACAAGAACACCTGAGACTAAAAAAACACTCCTGAATAATGGAAAGGGTCAAGGAAGAATAAAGAAAGAAATAAAAGCATTCCTAGAACTGATGACAATGATATTACAACAAAACAAAACCTTGGGATATTTTAAAGGCAGTCCCAAGAGGTAAGTTCATAGCCCTGGTTGCTCTACATTAGAAAACAGAAAGAACAACAAGGGAACGATCTAAACACTGCAGCTAAAAGCATTTTAGAGGCAACACCAGGATGAACTCAAAACGCAACAGACAGGAAGAAATAACAAACAAATTAGGCGCATGATAATCATGGCATATGAAATACAAAGAAAGCAATACAAAACAATCAATGAAACCACAGTTGGTTCTTTGAGAGTATAAACAAGATAACAGACCTCTAGCCCAGTCACCAAAACGAAAAAGACGGAACAACTCCAAATCAGTACAATCTGTGATGAAAGGGAAATATCACAACAGGCAATGAAAAAGATCCAGAAAATCGTATGGAAATACTTCAAAAACCTATACTCTCCTAAAGTTGAACACTAGAAGGAATGGTTGAATACCTGAAATCCTGGGAATCACCAAAGCCAACCAAGAAGAGATTGACAGCTTAAACAAACCCATAATATAATAAAGAAAACTGAAGATGTAATAAGAACCTCCCAACTGAAAAAAGCCCAGGCCCAGGCAGTTTCAAGGCAGAATTCTATAAAACATCAAACAGACCTACAACCATTATTACTTGAAATGTTTAGACGGATACCAACAGAGGGAATTCTCCCAAAATTCCTTCTATTCAGCCAGCATCCTCTATTACCAAAACCAGGGCAAAGCTAAAACAAAAAGAGAAAAACTATAGACCCATCTCCTCATGAACACAGATGCGAAAATACTTGCAAATTGCAAAATACTTGCAAGACCCACATCAAAAATATCAAACATCATGACCAAGTTGGATCATCCATCATGACCACGTTGTATTGTATTCATACAGGAGATGCAGGGATATGGTTCAAACACACAAAAAATCAGTAAAATAATCAAGCATATATAAATGGACTGAAAGACAAAAACCGCACGATCATCTCAATTGCTGCCCAAAACTGTCTTTGACAACATCCAGCATCCTTCATGCTTAAAGGCCCAGAAGGGGTTTGGATTGGAGGGATTCATTCCTCAATGTCCAAGCCATTATACAGGAAACTCACAGCCAATATCATCCTAATGGGGAAATGGACAGAAGCATTCCCTTTGTAAAGGTAAGAACTCAGCCAAGGCTGCTCCCTGTCACCATTTCTCTTCATTATAGTGCTTGAAAACACTTGCTCGGCAATAAGGCAAGAAAAGGAAAAACATTGAGGAGTACTAATTGGAAACGCGGAAGTCAAGCTATCCCTTTTTGCTTGATGATATGATTGGTTACTTAAGGGATTTTTACCTATTAAAAACTCCACCAGAAAGAAAACTCTTAGAAAACAATTAAGAGTTCAGTAAAGTGGACATGATACACAATTAACCTAGAAAAACATTAGCTTTCTTTACACCAACAACAGCAACTGAAGAAGGATTCCAGGAGAAAACTTCCCAATTACAATAGCCTAAAAAACAATTAAAATACCTAGGAAAACAAACCAACCGAAGACCCTCCAAAAACATCCTCTACAAACAAAAAATTTTTAAATCCTCCTGAAATAGAAAGGAAATGAGGAAGACATCAGAAGGATGGAAACCTGCATGCTTCATGGATTGGGAAATTAAATTTATAGTAAAAATTCTACTACTCAACTTGTACAATTTCATGCAATTCCCAGTTAGAATCCCCAAGAGTTTCCTTCCAGGCTCGGGAATAAAAAATCCTTCAATTTTCATTGTGAAAAACAAAAGACCCTACGAATAGCTAAAGACAATCCTGAGCAAAAGAGCAATACAGGGGTGCGTGCTATACGACGACATCAAAATACTACTTAGGGCTTATAGTCATAAAGACAGGCTCTGGTAGCTGGCCAAATAAGACCGTTGCCCAATGGAAACAAAACTGGAAGATCCAAACTGACATACCAATTCAGCCACCTCTATTTGACAAGTGGGCCAAGGAGCCGCATATGAGGAAAGACAGCATCTTCAACTACGTGGTGCTGGCAAACTGGATCATCACTTGTAGAAGAATGAATTAAACACCTACCTCTCCACCTGTACAAAAGGTAACTCAGAGGGATCAAAGACCTCAGTGAAACCCCCTAAACTGAGGTGATAGAAAAAGTTGGCAGCAGACTACCAAGACAATAGGCATCGTAGGAAGACGACTTCCTAAATCAGACAGAGCTGCACAAGAATTAGGTCGACGATTGACAAATGGGACCTACATTAAACTCAAAGCTTCTGAACATCGAAAGAAACTCAAGGAAGTGAGAGAAACCCACAGAGTGGGAGGAAACCTCACCACAAGATACATCTGAGCAAGCATGAAATTTCCAGAAGTATATAATCTAAAAAAACAAAGAAGAAAAGAAAACAAATGACCACTCATTAGATGGAGCAAAGAGCTGAACAGAGACTTCACAGAGTGAGGAATTAGAGATGGCCGAGAGAAACATCTTAAGATGTTCAAAGGTCTGCTATAATTTAAGGAAACTGCAAATAAAACCACTTAAGATATCACTTACTTCCCAATAAGACTGGCTTAAGCGATCAGAAACTTTGAATGATACCAATGCTGGCAGAGGTTGTGGGGAATTGGGGACGTAACACACTCATCCAACATTGCTGGTGGGAATTGTAAACCTTGTCTAGCTATCTATGAAAGCAGATGTGGAGAACCCCTTACGAGATTTCAAATGAGCTTGCCACTTTGCCCAGCCATACCACTCGGTATAGTCCAGCCCCAACTTACGCAAGATAATGAAACATGTTTATTGCACTCTTCCAATACAAAAAGCTGAAGCAGAGTGTCCTACTTATGAAAAATTGGTACAGTAAAGGAATACACAGCATAAGATGGACAACATAATCAATTTGCAGAGTAAATGGTATGGAGCTGGAAGATCATCTATGTTAGTGAAGTACACACAGTCCCAGATAAAAAGAACGATGTGTCCCTCACTTATGGGATGCTAGCACCAATTACCTAATTGTATGGGCAAAACACTTGAGCAATGTCAATGTGTCTGAAAACAACTGTGCTCTATATTGTGAATCCCTTAAACAAATCAACAAAGAAAAAAAGAAGTTAAATATAAAAAAAGATTTTACATTTTCATTATAGTGTGGTGGTAAAAACATGTCTTTAATTCCAGCCATGAGTGGCAGAGGCAGCTAGACCTCTGTGAGTTTCAAGGGCCAGCCTGGTCTACATAGCAAGTTCCAGGGGGCTATTGTGACGGGACGGGTTTCATCTTACCTTTCTCCACTTTGCTTGTTCTTGCATCTCCAAAGCCTATGGATTTTTGTAGATTAATTTTGTACTGAAAGTGTTCATTTCTAGGAGTTTCTTGATGGACTCTTTTGGCATCCCTTAGTAATAATATCATATCATCTGCAAAGGCTAATTTACCTCTTTCTTTTCCAGTTAGTATTCCTTTAATTTCCTTCTCTTTTTTTTTTTTTTTTTTTAAAAAATTAAAATGTTTTCAAAACTTAGGAGCTCATGGGGGTTTGAGAGGTGGCTCAGTGGTTGGAGTGCCAACTGCTCTAGCAAAGGAACCATGTTTGATCCCCAGCAACCCACATGGTGGCCGAGAGCCATCTGAAGCTCCGTTCCAGGAGGGCTCCAGCTCCAGGGAATCCGTTGAGATGCCCTCTTCTTGACCTCCGCGGCCTATTTGCACGACACGGGTGCACAGACCTTGCATGCAGATAGTACATTCCATAAACCATAAGAAATAAACAAAAAAAAAGGAGTGGAGACAGTGGACAGTATTGTTGGGTTCCTGATTTTAAGGGGACTACTTCAGGGTTTTCTTCATTTAGAATGATGTTGACTGTGGCTTTGTTGTATATAGCTTTAATTATGTTGAGGCATGTTTCCTCCAGTCCAATTTTATTTAGGAATTTTAAAATAAATACATGTTGAATTTTATCAAAGGCTTTTTTCTGCAACAATTGGGATGACCATGTAATTTTTTGTCTTAAAGTCTATTTATATGATTTATAACATTTATTGACTTATCGATATTGAACCATCCTTACATCTCTGGAATAAAGCCAACATAATCTTTATGGGTGATCTTTTTGAAGTGTGGCTGTATGTGGTTTGCAAGTATTTAATTGAGAATATTTGCATCTATATTTTGGTATAGAGTGTCTTCATAGAAGGAATTTGGGAGTTCTCCCTCATTTATATCTTTTTGAATAATTAAGTAATATTGGTTGTAGATCTTCTTTAAATGTCTAGTAGAATTCTTCTGTAAGTCCTCCTAGGCCTGGGCTTTATTTGTTGAGTTTTTGTATTGCTGTTGCAATTTCCTTATATGTTATGGGTCTGTTTAAGCTGTTGATCTCTTCTTAGTTTACCTTTGATGATTCCCATGATTTTAGATATACATCCATTTCATTTAGATTTTCAAATTTAATAGAGTATAGGTTTTAAAGTATTACCTTATGATGTTATGGATCTTTTTGTTATCTGTTGTAATGTTTCCCCTTTCATATCTGATTTTGTGGATTTGGAGTTGCTCTTTCTTTCTTTTGGTTAACTGAACTAAGGGTGTGTCTACCTTTGTTTATCTTTTCAAAGAACCAGCTCTTGGACTCAGTGATTCTTTGTATTGTTTTCTTTCTTTTTGTTTCATTAATTTCTGCTCTGATTTTCCATATTTCTTCTTGTCTACTGGGTTTGGTTTTCACTTGTTGCTTTTCCAGCATCTTGAGTAGCAATGTTAAGTCATTTATTCGTCCTTTTCTGATTTTTTAGTGTAAGTACTTAGAGCTATAAACTTCCCTCTCAGAGCTGCTTTTTAAAGTGTCCCAGAGGTTTTGTTGTTTTGTATTGTCCTTTTTATTTAATTTCAGGAATAACTATTTCCTTCTTAATTTCTCCTTTGACCTATCTATTGTTTAGGAGTGTGTTGATTAATCTCCATGAGATCCTGCAGTTACGAGGGCTTCTTCTGTTGTTGATTTTAAGCTTTACTGCATTATTTTCTGATAGAATGCATGGAATTATTTCCATTTTTTGTATATGTTGAGGTTTTTTTTAATTCTCCAATATGTGGTTGATTTTGGAGAAAGTTTCATGCAGTTCTGAATAGAAAGTATATTCTTTGGTGCTTGGGTCGAATATCCAGTAGATGTCTGCTAGGTCTGTTTGATGTCCGTTATTGTTTAATTCAGATTTCTCTCTGTTTATTCTTTGTTTGGTTAATCTGTCTCTTGGAGATAGTGGAGTATTTAAGTCCCTTACGGCTGGTGACTTGGGATTAATCTGTGTCTTAAAGTCCTGTAGTATCGTATTTATGAATTTGGGTGCACTAGAGTTTGGTGCATATATGTTTATGATTGTAATATATTTTTGGTTGATTGTTCCTTTGCTAACAATGAAGTGAATTACCGTCTTTAGCTCTTCTGATTATCTTCAGTTTGAAGTCAGATATTAGAATTGCAACTCCTGTTTATTTCCTAGTGCTACATGCTTGGAGTATTTTTTCCATCTTTTCAATTTAAGATAGTGCCTGTTCTTGAAGGTAAAATGGGTTTCTTAGAGACAACAACATGATGGATTTTATTTCTTTTTCTTTTTCTTTTTCTTTTCTTTTCTTTTCTTTTCTTTTCTTTTCTTTTCTTTTCTTTTCTTTTCTTTTCTTTTCTTTTTGTCTTTTTGAGACAGGGTTTCCCTGTAGTTCCAGCTATCCTGAAACTCATTATGTAGGCCAGGCTGGCCTTGAGTGAGGTCCATAAGAAGATTCTGCCCCTGCCTCTCGCCCTCCCAGGTGCTTCGGGTTTTTTAATTAAAGGTGTGTGAACTGGCCTGGAATTCTTTCTCTTTCTTTCTTTCTTTCTTTTTTTTTTTTTTTTTTTTTTTTTTTTTTTTTTGGTCTTTTTGAGACAGCGTCTCCCTGTAGCCCCAGCTGTCCTAGAACTCACTCTGTAGACCAGGCTGGCCTTGAACTCACAAAGATCTGCCTGCCTCTGCCTCCCAAGTGCTAGGATTAAAGGTGTGTACCTTCATTTAGTTTCTTTCCATTCCTCCTTGGGTATAGTTCTTCCTTTCTTTAGTTCTTTGTAATGCTTCAAGTATTCTTCGACAGGCTGGTTCTCTGGACATTAATTCTTTCAGCCTATTCATGTTGTGGAAGATTTTTCTTTCCCCTTCAACTACAACAGACATTTTTTCTGGGCAAAATATTCTGGGTTGGCATCTATGGTCATTTAGAACTGGGAATACTTTGGTCCAGGCTCTTCTGGTTTTCATAATTTGCATTGAAAAATCAGCTATAATTCTGATGAGTTTTCCTTTATATGTGACTTGTTGCTTTTCTTTTGCAGCTTTCAGTACTCTCTCTGTTCTGTACACTTAGTGCTTGTTTTTTTTCAACATCACAGAAATTATTTATTATTCATCTTTAATGAACACTTAGTGTTTTTTACTATGTATGATAGGCCTTGGGGAGTTTCTTTTCTGGACCTGATGTTCTATTTGGTGTTCTATGTGCTTCTTGTATTTGTGTGGGTATGTCTTTCCTTAATTTTGGGAAATTTTCTTCTACAGTTGTGTTCAAGATCTGCTCAATGCCATTATCCTGAGATTCTTCTTCCTCTGTGACTGCGATGTGTTAATTTGTTTTTTTTTTCATGGTGTCCTTCATATTCCATGCCTGTGTTTTAAAAAATTAATATTTGCTTGAGCAATCCAATTCTTCAACTTTATTGTCCATTCTTCATATTCTGTTTTCCATTTCATTTATTCTATTGGTGAAGCTTTCTCTTGTCTTTTCAAATTGGGTTATTGAGTGTTTCACTTCCTTCTTCATTTCAGCTTGGGTTTTCTTTAATATTTCTATCTCTTTTATGAATCTAGTCAGAAGTTTATCTCTATCTTCTTTTAGTTCTTTGATTTGTTTGTGTGTTCTTTGAATCTGTTGAATTCTTTGATCATGTTTATGATCATTCTTTTAAATTCTGTTTCCTGGGTTAGCTATAAGGGGTTCTCATTGTTAAACTCTTCTACAGGACTGGTGGTGTTTTGTGGGGACATATTATTTGGGTTTTTCATATTATTTTTTCATTTTGATTTTGGCATGTGGATTTCTATTATTGTTTATGATTCAAGTGTGAATCTCAAGCTTTCCTTTGCTGAGTTGAAGTCTGATTCCGTTTGTATACTTGATGTGCCTTGGCTGTTTTCTTGTTGGGTATGAAAAGCTGGTTGGTCTAGGCTTCAGATTCTCTTTTTTTATTTTATATTGGAGGGACCAGATGGGTCTAGTCCAGCTACTCAGGAGTTCATGGAGAGGCCCAGGTGCCAATTAGAAACTCTGAGTTTTCTTTCTAAGGTCTAGGCCCCTACTAGTCAGTAGACACAGCCCAATTTTGGAAACTTGCTAGACGGAAGCTGGATTCAGGTGTTCTCAGGCAGTCTTCAAAGGTCTGGGCCCTTACTAAAGGGAAGAGAAGCCTATCCCTTCAGCAGTGTGAGGGGGGGCTACAGATGGTCCCAATGTAGGTGGATAGGGGTGGTGTGATTTAGAGAGATCACCACTCCTGGGAGTTAAGAGTATAATGCAGAGGTCTAGGGTGCTAAGAGCAAAAGCAGGCCTGTGCCCAAGTGTAGAAGGAGAATAGGATGTGTGGTTGGGGAAACCAGAGTTGCTTAGGCTGTAGGGAAGTCAAGGCACAGTGTGTGGGATCAGACTTACAAGGGAAGAAGACTGGTCTTGGAATCCAAGGCAGGGTAAGGGTGGGGAGAACCGGGACAGAAGGGTGGTCTCAGGAATCCCAAGGCAATAATGTAGGGAGAGTCTGCCTGTGAAGGTTCTAAACAGCTGGACTGGAAAGCTGTTGTGAGTATAAGGACTTAGGACACAATGGGCAGTTCTGGACCAGGAGGGTAGTTCAGAGATCTGGGGTGCTATGGGGAAAAGTAGCCCTGTGCCCAAGGCTAGAAGGGGAACTTGATTTCTAATCGCTGTAGGAGGCTCCAGTCCACTATGTGTAGTGTCCCCTCTAGGTAGATGGGTCTGGGCTATATAAGAAAGGTAGCTGAGCAAGCCAGGGGAAGTCAGCCATTCAGCAGCGTTGCGCCATGGTGTCTGCTTCAGTTCCTGCCTCCAGGTTCTTGCCCTGTTTGAGTTCCTACCTTGGCTTTTCTTGATGATGGACTGTGATGACAACATTTGAGCAAATAAACCCTCTCCTTCCCAAGCTAGTTTTGGTCAGTGTTTTATCACAACACAAAGCAAACCAGGATACATAGTTATAATTATTCTTGAAAGTTCTTTTACTAGGCCAGGTGTGGTGTGCACACATTTGATCTCAGCACTGGGGAGGCAGAGGTGGGCGGATCTCTGTGAGTTCAAGGCCAGCCTGGTCTACAGAGTGAGTTCCAGGACAGCTGGGGTTACAGGGAGACCCTGTCTTGAAAAGACCAAAAAAAAAATAAAAAATAAAAAAGGCCAAAATTTTTTTCTTTATCTAGAAGTTCTTCCAAATTGCTCTCATTAGGAGCCTTTACTATGAGATTAATGATTTGGGAAGGTGGAAATGTTTTCTTGGTTTTTCTTTTTCTTTTCTTTTCTTTCTTTCTTTTTCTTTTTTTTTTTTTTTTTTTTTTTTTTTTTAGGGCTTCTTTTTTTCTCAGGGTTTTCTAAAGAAAGAGAAGCCAAAGGACCAATATATAGCTTATACACAAGTTTTATTGATTTGCTCATGTGACAGATGTTCAAGGAGGTCCAACATTACTGCACCACACTGGAAAGGCCGGAGAGAATCAGGAATTGCTCAGTCCGCAAGGCTCGATTGTCTCAGTAGTCCCAATCTAGTGTGGAAGCCCGAATAAGGATTCCAGGAGATCTGCCGAGTCTCAGTACACCTGTGGGATCGCGAAAGGTTGATCAACAGCAGCAAGACAAACTCACCAGATGCGAGAGGCAAGCCACAGGATAAAGGACAGCTCCTTCTGTCCTTGGCTCTTAAATCTGCGGGCATTAGGTCCGGCTGCACGAAGCAGAAGCGCGTAAAACAGCCCACATTTGAGGGTGGGCCATCCTGAGGTTGAGGTCGGCCAATATGAAGATCTTTTTGTCTCTTATTGTTCTTCGATCCAGTCAAGTTGACACCCAGGATTAATCATCACAGCTTCACATCTGGAGTAAGTTTGCTGGTTATATTTTCAGTTTGAAATTCAAGTCTTTTTTCTTCTTTCAATGGAGGCATTTACAATGTTCAGGACAAAATTAAGTCATCATCGGGTCGAGTTGCCATTTCCCCTTGTGATTTTGGCCTTTAGGGTTAGAGGTTCTGTTTCTAGTCTTCTTCTGAGGGTCAGATACTGTTTTCGGTCAGCTTGGGACTTCTGTGTGGATCTGAAACTTGTGCCATAGAGAATTGTGAAACTCTTTGTTCCTGTGGGCCTTACCCTGGGTCAGGTCAGGTCCCACAGCTGGGTCCATCCACACCTGCTGCTGGACCCCAGAAGCAGGAGGAAATCTAGGCATTGCTTGAGCTAATCAAGCTGACAATAAAAATTGGCCACAATTGCTTCCACTGTCCCCTCTTAAAAATGTATAGTTTAGGCGACTAGTTCTGCAACTGTAAGACATATAGTCCCCATCCAGATTACTGAATCTGAATTTGCTTTAACAAGCTCTCCAGTTGACTTGTACACATGTTAAAATTTAAGGGTGACTGTATTAAACCACTAGAAAGCGAGAGTTTTTGAAGGGTAGAACATGTGTGTGTGTGTGTGTGTGTGTGTGTGTGTTTGTGTGTATGTGTGTGTGTGTGTCCTGAGGCAAATTGTGAAGCCATAATAGTTTCCTTTTGAACCATCAGCTATGTTCAATATTCTTTTCTTTCATTCAAGTTTCCTTCTTCTTCCATCTCTATATCCTTCCCCCAAACACAAACAAGTTATAAGAAAGACTATCCTGGGTGTGGTCGGGTCCTTTGTATACTAGAGATAAGAGCCATGGAAGAATTATTCTTATTGAGTTGTTGTGGCTTAGAAACAGGAACGTGGTGGGAGAGATGGCGGTGTAGCCCTTTATGGGATGCAAATGAAAAACTCTGTGTTCCAATCCTTTGATTAAATTTTCAATTTTGAGATCTGAACCTAACAATGGGAGGAGATTTTACTTGTTCCCCACATGTAAAACACCAATCTAAATGCCTGCAAACATATCACTTTGGCTGTGCTAGGAAGGACTGGGGAAATGCCAGAGAGAGGCTGACCCTACCTGAACATTAAATTTGAAAGCAGACACCTCAGAATGCCTGGTCAACAGACACTGAGCACTGCTTCTGAAATCTATTTGGGTTAACTGTTTAGTAACTGGCCCTAACGAAGTTACCTTCCAGTGCTGAGAAACCTTCCACCTCTCCCTTTATAGGAAAAAAGAAAAAACATGATGGTACTGAATCATTCCTAACTAAAACTAGCGAAGCCAACTCTTTATGATGGTAATTCTTTTTTTTTTTTTTTTTTCTCTTTTTTATTTTTGTTATGTGGTATGATTGTATTGTCTGCATGCATGGTTGTGCACCGTGTGTGTGCAAGCCGCGGAGGTCAGAAGAGGGTCTGGATTCCCTGGAAACGGGTTCCCTGGAATTGGAGTTAAGACGGTTCTCAAGCCGCCATGTGGGTGCTGGGGATCGAAACCTGGGTCTCTGCAAGCGCGTCAGTGCTCTTAACCGCTAGGCCAATCTCTCCAGCCCCAATGGGTAATTTCTGTATAAACAGTATGAACTTCCTTTTTTAATTGACTGATTGTACATAGGAACTGTGAAAGGATAATTCTCTATTTAGAGCCCAAATTCAATAGTTAACAGTCTTTATAAGCCTGCGTGTAATATTAGCAAAAATATATTTATGTACAGGGAATGTCTGATCTCAATGATGAATTATTTGCTAGGAGATGTTGCGTAGGGATTCAAACCCCCCCCCCCGCCACAAATTATAAGGCCTTAGGCCTTAAGTAGCCTTATATCAAGGCGAAAGGGCAAAGCAGTAAGTCCGTTGTCGAAGACTCTGGTAGTGAACAGAAAAAAAATGTTATGAGACGTCATGCTAGATGTACAACTGTCTGAAAATGCTAGGAGAGCGTTAGTACCGAAGGCCACCTAAATGCATATAAGCACAATATTGTCTCTGAGTACAAGCAAGACTCTCAATCATATCAGCTTACACCCAATGCCTGAGATACGTCACATGGCAGCCATGTGTCTCTATATATCCCCCCAAATCTATTGCTATTCGCTCTCTCCTTGATGAAAAACTCACAGCGGATCCAAAAGCCTTATGTCCTCTAGTCGGTTCGGAGATGTTATAAGCCACTATAAAGAACTTGTCCCTTTTATAGAGAGAAACCACAGTTTGTGTATTAGCGTACCATCCAAGCATCTGTTTTCTATGCTCACAGCTTAGTTGCCATAATAATTAGTACTGTAATGCCCTGTACATCCAATTGCTGTGCTTTGTTAGTATTGACTAAAAAGGGTATCACTATGGATAAGCTTGGTAACCCATGAAGGGGACCACCTGAAACAGGACTAGAGGTCCCCAAAAAGAACATCCCTGGACAATCGACTGTTTTGCCTTTCTCACCCACTGTGCTTCCCAAGCCTAGGGAACAATCTTTCAGAAGAGGAGGCAATGGTTAGAATGTAAGGGCTGTGGAGAGGTTGGGGTGAATATGAATCTATAGCAATTATAGACTGGACTCCTAATTGATCAACATGCCTGTGCATACAAGCTTCTCCAACTGGACTATGGGAACCTTGGGTTGTTCAAAATTTGGACATAGATACTTGCAAATTGGTTTTACATGAATGTTACTTACATTCATTGCTTATGCTTAATAATTTGGCTCACTTCAAAAAAATGCACCAATTACCTAATTGTACAGCAAACTGAGTAACATCAATGTTATCTGAAAACAACTGTGTTATTATATTGTAGAATCCCTTAAAAAATAAACAAATAAAAGAGGAAAAAAATGGGGAAAAAAAGAAACAGGAAATGTTCTTTCTCAAAGAGATATTGTACTTTAAAATAAGATTCTTAATGAGTCACTGTTTAACCTAAAGATTACATTTTCATTCATGGAATTCGAGTCACTATGACACTGCAGATACCCGAGGAGTACTGTGACTTTCCTAATCATAAGTTTTGAGACTGTGTGGGTAGCTACTTAATCCAACATTGTAATAGCAGGCCTTCATTGAGAGGGTGACCCAAACTTTCAGCTCCGGAAGCTTCTTTAGTGGTTGCAGATGGTAATTCTGAGAATTCTTTCTTGGATATTGCTTTCCTCTCTTTGCTATCATGCTATGCTGGATTATCACACAAAGTTTATGGGGCTAGAGAGATGGTTCCATGGTTAACAGCACATACTGCTCTTGCAGGGAGCCCGAGTTTACTTCTTAGCACCCATGTTGAATGGCTTACTCCAGTGCCAGGGGATCTGATGCCCTCTTCTGGCCTCTGGGGGCAACTGCACTTAGGTGCACATATCCCCTAGAGATACATATATAACAATAGTTTTAAAAGATAAAGTTTGTTTTCAAAATAAGTAATTAATTTAAGGAGAATTTTTTTTAGACACGGTCTTATTGTGTAGCCCCAGATGGCTTGTACTCACTCTGTAGACCAGGCTGGCCTCAATCTCACAGAGATTCATCTGCCTCTGCCTCCTGAGTGCTGTGTTTAATAGATATGGACCACCAAAATCATTGAGGAGTATTTTTGATAAGC
Source organism: Rhizomys pruinosus (assembly GCA_009823505.1). Taxonomy (NCBI): domain Eukaryota; kingdom Metazoa; phylum Chordata; class Mammalia; order Rodentia; family Spalacidae; genus Rhizomys; species Rhizomys pruinosus. The sequence continues at coordinate 343,915 of VZQC01010960.1, read as the reverse complement.
TAAAAGAAGAGGACCGTTGAGCTATGATTCAGGACTGTTCTTGGAGATAGCTGGACCAAGGCGGTTTTTTTTGTTTTTTTGTTTTTGTCTTTTTGAGACAGGGTCTCCCTTTAGTCCCAGCTGGCCTGGAGATAGCTCTGTAGACCAGGCTGGCCTTGAACTCACAGAGATCCACTTGCCTCCGCCTCCCGAGTGCTGGGATTAAAGGTGTGCACCACCAAGCCTGGCTGACTACTCATTTTTAAGTGTCTGTTTCCAGCCACTGTAGGGACATGCCTGGCTTGTATGACATTTTTCCTTTGTATTGCCTGACCTGATTTTTCTCTCTCATCCAAGTCATTTTCTGGGATCCAGTGTACCTTTGCAGCAACACTCAGGTCTGGGTGTTAAGCAGGACATTCCTCTACATGACCTTTGCCAAAAAAAGAGTGCATAAAAGATACAAGGATAGGGGAATGGATAAGTGCAGCTGCAATGTAAGAACTGTGTTATGTAAATAAACACATGGTTTGTGGGCAGGGATTGCAAAAGACAGAGGCTATGATTGATGGTCTGTGAAGCTGCTTGCACATAATATAGGCCTCTCAGTGGAAAAAATAAGAGCCAGAATGTTTGTCCATAGTCCCAGCCCCCTAATACAGGGTCAGTTTAGCTAAGTAACTCACTGAACAATGATGAGAGGACAACCTTCCTTTGAACTAATCTCCCTGGTAACCTCCCAGGGAGATTTTTCAGGAACATTATCTACAGGCTCAAGGCCAGTCTTTCATGTAGCTGCTTCTGTGAAATGATTGAAGGAAGTAGGGCAGGTCTCTTGGTCCCCAAATTTCTCCTCTATCAGCCTGAAATATGCCTGCAATTGCAACATTAGAAAAACATCCCTTTGAATTAACTCCTTACCACCTCCAGGGACAGTTAGAGAAACCATCCATCCCCCAGTCCATCCATCCATCCAATCACCCATCCATCATCCATCTGTCCATCCATCTATCCATCTATCCATGTACCCACCCACCCATCCATCCATCCATCATGTGTCCATCCATCTACTCATCCATCCATCTATCCATGCCTCATCTGTCCTTCTACCCATCCATCCATCTGTCCATCTATCATCTGTCTATCCATCTATCCATCTATCATCTGTCCATCCATCCATTATCCATCCATCTATTCCTCTATCCATCATCCATCATCTGTCCATCTATACATCCATCCATCACCTGTCTGTCCATCCATCCATCCATTCATCCATCTGCCCATCCACCATCATCTATCCATCCATCCATCTGTCTATCTGTCCATCCATCCATCCATCTATCCACCTATCATCTGTCCATCCACTCATCCATCCATTATCTATCCATCCATTAATCCATTCCTCTATCCATCATCCACCATCTGTCCATCTATACATACATCATCCATCCTTCCAGCATCTGTCCATCCATACATCCATCATCCATCCATCCATCCATCCATCTATCCATCCATCCATCTACCCATTGTCCATCTATCCATCCATTTTCCACCCATCCATCCATCCATTATCCATCCATCCATCATCTGTCCATCTATACATACATCATCATCCATCCATCCAACATCTGCTCATCTATCCATCCATTATCCATCCATCCATCTATCCATCGTCTGTACATCATCCATCCATCCATCCATCATCCAGCCATCTATCCATCCAACTATCCATTATCCATCATCCATCTATCCATCCATCTATCCATTGTCCATCCATCCATTATCCATCCATCCATCCATCCATCCATCCATCCAACGTTTATCAAGCACTTTCTATGAGCTCAACAGTGCTCTTGGTAAGGGAGCTTCAAAGGTAATCAGAACATGGTTCTTGTCGATGAACAGCTCAAAGTTTAGTTGGGGGATAGAGGAGATAACCAAATGCTCATAGCAACGTGACCAATGCTTTAGTAGAGGTAACTTTAAGTCCTGAAAGCACAGAGGAAGAGGTGTCCGACCATGACTTTTGAACTGGGTCTTAAAGGATAAGATAGAAAGGATGAAAGCTGGCAGTTTGAGAATGGGCAGGGAGAAGGAATAAGGGATGACTTTGGGCTCTGGGACTCCTGGGGATGAGGAGGAAGAGGAGAAGCAGTTCTGCCTTTGTTCTCATGGAACATCTTGTAGGTGTTGGATACCAATGCTTGCAGAGTGCTTGTGCAGAATGGGAGTGGGTGCGTGTGAAGAGGAACCAGTGTGTCTGCCTGCACACCATTGAACTCGTGGTGGGATCTGATGTTTTCTGCAAGATGGCACCTCTCCACTCAGCTCCCCTGGGAGCACAGTTACAAACTTGCCTGTGTGAGAGTGTACCAGAAGATCATGTGGTTGGACACAGATCTCTGTTTTACTTTTTTTTTTTTTTTTTTTTTTTTTTTTTTTTTTTTTTTGTCTTTTTGTCTTTTGAGACAGGGTCTCCCTGTAGCTCTGGCTTGTCCTGGAACTCACTCTGTAACCAGGCTGGCCTCAGACTACCAGAGATCCGCGTTGCCTCTGCCTCCCAAGTGCTAGGATTAAAGGCGTGCGCCACCACGCCCGGCATTTATTTATTTCTGTATGTGTATGAATGTTCTGTCTGCATGCAAGTTTGTGCACCCGTTCGTGCAATGCCGCGGAGGTCGAAAGAGGGTCTCATATTCCCCTGGAAACTGGGAGTTTTCCTGGAATTGGAGTTTTTGACGGTTCTCGGCCGCCATGTGGGTGCTGGGGATCGAACCCGGGTTCCTCTGTAAGAGCGGTCGGCTCTTAACCGCTAGGCCATCTCTCCAGCCCTCTGTTTTACTTTAATTGAAAAAAAAATGCCAAACAAGGTCCTTGTGTGACGGGAAGTGTTTTTAGCCCCATGATTCCATGCCTTGGCAACATCAGTGAGTCTCAAAGACTGGAACATGCCTTTCTGTGGTCTCAGAACATTGTCCGAGTGGGCCTGCTGGCAGATGCTTAGATGTGGATGGGAATAACTAACCTAAGTGCCCCCAGTCCCACCCCTAGTTTTGCTTTCAGAGTTTAAAGGGAAACATTTAAGATCAAATGGTTATTCGGACAGAATTATTAAAATTTAATTTGACTTTTTGAAAAGTTTTGCAGAATTTGGTTACAGACATCTAAGCAGTAGAATGAGCCTTATGGAAGTGGTAAATACCCTTGATTTCCATTTCTGAAGACTGGTTTCAAATACTTTCTCTGAAAATAGTGAATTCTGTAAATTTTTTATTGCATTTATTTGTGTGTATGTGAGTGGGTGCATGTGTCCATGATGCACTCATGGAAGTCAGAGGACAACTTGCAGAGACTGGTTCTTTCTTTGCATCTTATGGGTCCTAAGGATCGACCTCAGGATGTCAGAATTGGCAGCAATATAGTGGTCCTTGCCCGCTGAGCCATCTTGCTGTGTTTATGGTATATGCCATATATATATATTATATATATATAATAATATTTTATATTATCGATGCTGTGTATATAAGTGGAGTCAAGAGGAAGATGTCAGGTGCTCTTTTCTACTGCTCTCTACCTTATTCCTTTAAGACAAAGTCACTAAATCTGGAGCTAGCTGGCCAGTAAGCCCCATCTATCTTTCTGTCTCCATCCCCTCATTCCCAGCACAGGAGTCACAGGCATATGTGTGATCATGAACAGGTTTTTTTTTTTTTTTTGGTCTTTTTGAGACAGGGTCTCCCTGTAGCCTGGCCTTGAACTCACAGTGATCCACCTGCCTCTGCCTCCCAAGTGCTAGGATTAAACGAACAGTTTTTAAAATATTTTTTAAAATTAAAATAAATTTTAAAATATTTTATTTGTTATTTTTATGCGTACCAGTGTACTGCCTGCATGTAGGTAGGTGCACCCGTGTCCTACAATGCTCTCGGACTTCTTAACCCAAAGAGCCATCTCTCCAGCCCAAATAGTAGAATCTTATACACAAGAACTGTTGGACTACATATGCCCATTTCAAACTAAATTCCTTATGATGCAAGCATTCCAGCCAACTTCTACTGAAGGATATCCAAAGCCTCCTCTCCAACAAATAGAGATACAAATAGGGACAGCTTTTTGTGTTGCTCTTAGGCACGGACTCTACTCCTCAGGAGCATGGGAGAACTTTCAGAAGTCTGACTGATCTTCACTCCTCTGCTCTGCCAGAAGATTTTGTAGACCACAGATCTTGGGGGTGGGGGTGGGGCGTGACAAGAGAACAGAGGTAGGGATCAAAATGACATCAAGATTTACATAAAAAAGGAAAAGAACCTGGCACCCCTTCCACATCTTGGCTACATGTGACAGATAGAGCATGCGTGGAAAAAGCTGGAGAGGTACAGATGCGGAAAGAAGGTGGTGCTATGACCTACAAAGCCTCAGGAGGCTCTGGAGCAGCGGTTTTGAGTGTATGCTATTTCTCAGCTCCCTAACTCACTTCCGTTCTTGGGCGTGCCTATGTTTTTCTTAATAAACTGGCTCTATTTCTATTACTAAAAAAAAATGGTCACCAGCTCTTCTCTTTTTCCAAAAAAGAAGAAGACAAACAAGGGGGTTGGAATGGTGGCTAATGATTGTTAGTTGGGGCCAGGAGCAATTACTGGATACTTTGAAAGACTATCAGAGACATGGAACATTTCATCTTCCTGGTAATAAGGCAACCTGCTACCTCTCTCTATTCTTTTCTTACCAAGTATTTCTATACTAATGAACTCAGACCCTATTCTTTCGAGCTCCCAGTTTACAGCTGAAGGAACTGAAACTCAGAACATAAGCCAGACAATAATAATAGGTACAAGCTTTGAACTGAGAGTTTATTCTAATGTGTGACCTTTGGCTTCTCCACTGTAAACAAAAATTCAGCACATCCAGATCTGTCCAAGAAATCCCGACAGACGGCCAGACTGACAGAATTTCTCAGGAGGTTGAGAAAATGTAACCTTTGGAAGAGAAGACAGTGAAGTTCCACTGTTGGCTGTTTCCTGAATTAAAAGATACTTAAAAAATGGAATGATTCTGTAATGGAATAAAATACAAGTAACCTGGGGTCTAAAGGCAGCCCCAGAGTTCACAGGCAGCAGTATCCTGAGGACAGGGAAATCACATGACACTTTATAAAGTTTGTTCCCCAAGCACATCAAGGAGGAAAAAACCTTGACAAGGGAGGCAAATTGTAGGTCGTGTTAGAGATCAAAGACAGAGACAGAGGTAGAAGCCAGAGGTATGCGTTTGTTTCATGAACATTCGCTTGAAAGTCAAGGTCTGAACCCCCAATTTTGCTCATGCAGAAGAGTGTCCTGTATGATGATCAGGGTCAGCTGAGCCACAGTCTGCCACTGACTGTGACCCTTCCATGGTCCCAGCTGTGCCACACACACTACAGGGCTTCCACACTGCTTAGTGGGAGAGCCCTCTCCCGCAAAGTATGTGTCTCATCAGATTTTCAAATTAACATCTGAAATCCTTCATGACAAAGGCTTGCAAATGATGCAATTTCTGGTGCTTTGAAAATCTTGACAGTTTAAAATAAAACTGTTGCATCATTTTTAAAAAGTTTCCAGTGAACTACAAGCACCTCAGCTATTGGATACCTTCTATTATCCTTTCAAAAGTAAATAAAAGCCTTGTGTCTAACAAAGATGTTGAATCATTTCTTTTTCTCCTTGAAATTATATTTCTGTTCCACTTCCTCCTTAAAATAATATGTATTTATGCTTGAAAGTCTTTCATTGATCACACTTTCATACCGCATCAATAAAGGTATAGAAATTGAAGTTAAATATTTTTTTCTGTGAGTAAAAGGTTGCACAGTTTTGGGATTCAATATCCTTTCAATTTTTTTTTTTACATTTAAAACTCAATTTTAATTGACACAAAATATTTGTAATTTATTCAGTACAGTATGGTCATTGGCTACACACATTAAAAAACATATATACATATATACATGTGGCCATTACACATGTATACATGGATATGTGTATTCAGTTGTCATGGTAATTAGTATTTCCAGCTCCTCAAACATTATATTTCTATGATAATGTGGTAGGGACCTCTGAACTTTTCTAGTTGTTTGAGCAATACCATCAGTTCTAGCCTGTTAGTTACCTTATTGTGTTACACAGCTCTACAACTAATTTTTTTCCTTAAAATCAATAATATATAATGTTTTAACATTTCTGTTGAAGTTTGTGCATTTCATACATAATTTCTCAGTCCAATTTAGACTCATTTCCCTTTCCAGGCCCCCTACCCCACCCCACCCGAGTTCATGCATTCTGCCATACCTGCCTTGTAACTTTTTCTGAGTCTTTTTAAAGTTTTTCAAAGCAGAGGATTATTGTTTTGGGGGAGCACTTTACTGTTTCAATCGGTTCTTTGTCCCAGTTCTTTTGTTGCTGTTGTTCCCTCCAATTTCTACAACTAATTCTATCTAACTGCATTTGGTACCTGTTATTTCACCTTATTTTCTTCCCCCTCTTCCTCTTCTTAGTCTTTAGCGACCACTGTTTTATGATATAAAATAATGTAAAATTGAGCAAAATAATACAATCATATCATGAGCCTTAAAAAGTAACTAAAATAGGGCTGGAGAGATGGCCTAGCGGTTAAGAGCGCCGACCGCTCTTACAGAGGACCCGGGTTCGATCCCCAGCACCCACATGGCGGCCGAGAACCGTCCGAAACTCCAATTCCAGGAGAACTCCAGTTCCAGGGGAATCTGAGACCCTCTTCTGACCTCCGCGGCATTGCACGACACGGGTGCACAGACCTGCATGCAGACAGTACATTCATACACATACGGAAATAAATAAAATTAATAAAAAAAAAAAAATTTAGAGAAAAAAAAGTAACTAAAATAGTATTGGAAATATATCTTTTATTTTTTATATATTTTTATTATTTTTGTATGTGTATGAGTGTACTGTCTGCATGTAGGTTGGTGCACCCGTGTCGTGCAATGCTGTGGAGGTCGGAAGAGGGTGTCCGATTCCCCTGGAACTGGAGTTCTCCTGGAATTGGAGTTTCAGACGGTTCTCAGCCGCCATGTGGGTGCTTATGGATCAAACCCGGGTCCGCTGCAAGAACAGTTGGCGCTCTTAACCGCTAGACCATCTCTCCAGCCCGGAAATCTTTTAGAAAGATAGATGATTGGAAGGGTGTGATGTCTGATTAAGGAGGCTTTCTGGACCTCTGTGTTTCAGTGTCTTCCTGTTTGGTGTCCTGGAGTCACTGGTACAGGGAAATGGGTATGGGAGGATGTTGGTGAGAAACAGAAGTGCCTCTCTGCTGGAGTGCTGGAGAGGGATGCTCGTGAGAGAAAGAAGCAGCAGCCAATGGGCGCTGGCCTTCTTGGGTTGTCCTCTCTCTAGGGGTAAGGTGCAAGGAAACATTGGGCATCTGGGAATGGAGTCAACTTATGCCAAGAGGGCTTGACGTTCTAAACCACCCCACTTTCCGGGCGCATTTGAGGGACTGGTTAATGTGCTCTTGATTGCTCTACCTTAGAATAGTTTGCATGAGCTACTTCATAGCAACAGAAACCTAAGTGTGCCTGTGACGTCAGTAGACCGGAAGAGGGAAATGCATTCTGTAGAACCAGTTATACTGGAGACCTCTACTGATTTATCTAGACCAAATAACAACTCATCTGCTGCACAAACTATAAAAATATTCTGTATATGACACTATGACAAGATTGTTAGAGCTACAATCTATCCTCACATAAGGACTAGTTGACTGATATTTCACTGACTGGAATGGAAGCCAACTTAAAGGGAACTTAGTGACCCCTTACTTCACACTGCTCATACATGGAGAACCATGGATTTATTCGACTGTTGGTCAGCAGAGGCAATTCTATACCATGACAATGAATTCTTTTTTATTTATTTTTTATTTATTTATTTATGTGTATGAATGTACTGTCTGCATGTAGGTTTGTGCACCCGTGTCATGCAATGCCACGGAGGTCAGAAGGGGGTGTCAGATTCCCCTGGAACTGGAGTTCTCCTGGAATTGGAGTTACAGACGGTTCTCAGCTGCCATGTGGGTGCTGGGGATCGAACCTGGGTCATCTGCAAGAGCAGTCGGTGCTCTTAACCACTAGGCCATCTCTCCAGCCCCGACAATGAATTCTTAATTCATGGGATTCATATAATAGTTGTGACTTCTGGATTACACTATATACCCAGAAGCAGCCAACTTCGGGGTGCAGACTGATGAGTGCTTCTCCACTTTGTAGCGTGCCATTTGAGTTCTATGGCAGAGGAAGAGACAGGAGAATTGCATTTTTAGAAAGTTACTTCATTGGGAGTGACAGCTGTCACTACTATTAAGATTTCATTAGTTAGAACTTGTCTAAAAGTGTGTGTAAAGGTGGAGTGGTTGGGAAATGCACTGAGTGGCACTTTATAAACAGCTATGGTCAATTCAGGGTGTTTAATAATTATCAGTAAAGTTATATTAATTGTAAAAAACAATTGGGCTGGAGAGATAGCCTAGCGGTTAAGAGCGCCGACTGCTCTTACAGAGGACCCGGGTTCAATCCCCAGCACCCACATGGCGGCTAAGAACTGTCTGTAACTCCAATTCCAGGAGAACTCCAGTTCCAGGGGAATCCGACACCCTCTTCTGACCTTCGCGGCATTGCACGACACGGGTGCACAAACCTGCATGCAGACAGTACATTCATACACATACAAAAATAAAAATAAAACAATTATGTAAGCTGAATAAAACCTAAGTGAGTATGCCGAACTCATTGACCACCCAGTTAAATATTACCATTACAGTTATAATTTCAGTTTCATTAACTGAAGAAATGGCCTCAGTGAGAGTGTTGCCTAAAGGTTAAGGAACTCACATTTGTTAGATGTGAGATTTAGAGGGAAGTGGGTGAAGGGTCATTAGTGTAGATTAGGGGAGTGTGGCAGGCCGAGTGACCGTTCCTTCAAATGTATGCCAATACCATAATCCACAAAACAAGAGAATGGTAACTTACTTGGAAAAGGGTCTTAGCAGATCCATAAGGATCTTGAGTTGAAGATATCAACTTGGATTATCTAATGACCCTTAAATCCAATGGCAAGTGTCAATAAGAGTTAAGTCTAGGGGCTGGAGAGATGGCCTAGCGGTTAAGAGCGCCGACCGTTCTTGCAGAGGACCCGGGTTCGATCTCCAGCACCCACAAGGCAGCCGAGAACCATCTGAAACTCCAATTCCAGGAGAACTCTGGTTCCAGGGGAATCCAATGCCCTCTTCTGACCTCCGCGGCATTGCACGACACGGGTGCACAAACCTACATGCAGACAGTACATTCATACACATACAGAAATAAAATTAATAAAAATTTTTTTTTTAAAAAAAGAGTTAAGTCTGGACTATCTCCAAAAACCAGGCTTTTAGCTTGTTTAAAAGTGCTTATGGCGGTACCTGTTGATCACTAGGTGCTATTAAAGGATGAGTTTCAGTAATTTTCTGGCACTCTGTGTCAGGTACTAACACTCATTAGAACCTCTGAGCAAGTGGCCTGGTAAAAGGTGGATATGTTGCCTTGACACATCATGTAGGTTTGATTGACGAGGGAGTCCCCCATGTGTCACATGGGGTAAGTGACTAATTCCAGAGCTCAGGCCTTGCCTGCCCACCTGTGGAGCTGGGGAAGAATCCACAGAAAGCTGCTGCCTCTTCATCCAGTGATGATATGGGAGAGATCATGGTCAAAGGACACAGACACAGGCCATAAGGACAAATAGAATCCATATTTACCTCTTGCCACTTTGGACTCTGAAACAAAGCTGGAATCTTTCTGCAAAGTTGGCTGCATGTTTCAGCCAGGACTCAGTAGTCAGGGGAGGAGGGAGGAGAAGGAAGAGGAGCTGGAGAAGCTGTGGTTCTCCCAACAGGATAAGCCTACCGGTATGCTGATAACAATGTTTCACAGGATGAACGCTATTGTTTCTCTTTGACTTTTTACATGTTCCCCAAAATACCTGTTGTGGACAACTGCAACTGGGGGCCCACATAGAGACAGCGATTCTGGAAAAGAAGGATCCAGTGTAGTTAAGCTGAATAAAGTAGAACAGCAGGCTGGTGTTCTTTCCATGTTGGTCTCTGAGGTGGTGGGACTCTGGAGCTCTGTGGCAGAGGTAAGGAAGGTAGCCTAGGAACTGGAGAGAAGTCTCAGTGGTTAAGAGCACTGACTGTGCTTTCAGAGCACCTGGGTTTAGTTTCTGCACCCACATGGCAGCTAACAAACATTCATAACTTCAGTTCCAGGGGATCCAACACCATCTTATGGCCTTTACAACCTGCTGTCCATTTCCCCAATTCTTTTTTTTTTTTTTTTTTTTTTTTTTTTTTTTTTTTTTTTTTTTTTTTTTGTCTTTTTGAGACTGGGTCTCCCTAGCTGGCCTGGAGTTCACTAGGTAAACCAGGCAGGCTTTGAACTTGCAGAGATCTACCTGCCTCTGACTCCCAAGTGCTAGGATTAAAGGCGTGCATCACCAAACCCCGGCCATTTCCCCAATTCTATGCTGGGTTTTTGTCAGCGTGGGTTTGCATGGGTCTTGTGCATGTTGACAGCATTGCTGTAGGTTCATATGAGCAGGGTCCCAGGAGCCTGTAGGACTCTATTTCCATGTGGTCATGTACCTCTTCCCTAAGGGGTCAGTCTTTCTGCCCCCTCTTCTGCAATGGTCCCTGAGCCCTAGGTGGGTAAAGCTTAATATAGGAGTCCTGTTCAAGGACCCACACTCTGCAGTCTCTTATTCTTTTCATTTTGGCCATTTGTGACCTCTTGTGTTCCTGACCCCCTGGTTCATGAGAGAGCTTCATTGATGACAACTGAGAGATTCATCAGTGTTCTTTACCCCTTGTTCTATGTTGCACGAGCCTTAGGTGTAAAGGTTGCATCATAGATGTACCACTTAGGCTTGGGCAATTCATAGACAATCTTTGTGAATGACAAGTTGTGGGGCTCTAATAATCTATGTCTGTTGAAAAAGCTTCTTTGGTGGGTGGTGACTAGGATACTTGTCTGTAAGTTTATGGATCCATATTTTGCACATAGAACAAAATTACATTTGTCTAGGAATGTGACAGCCTTGGGAATTTCTTTATATGACCTCTCCAGCCATGTGTATTTGGCTAGGTTTACATTACCACACATGGGTTTCTTCCCATTGAGTGGGCTTTAAGTCCAATTTGGTAGCTGTTAATTACCCTCAAGATAAAGTGCTGATACTTCACCAGCGTCATTTGCTGTGCTGGTCATTGATGTGGTTATTAGGCCTTGAAGCTTGGGTTGGACCATCATTGCTGTTCTCCCTTACCAGTTTGCATAGTGTTCTCCAGAGCTATGAAAGCTAGCCTTTAGGGGAGAGCTAGCTTCCAGGTCAGCTCCACACATGATATACTTCTATACATACAGGCAAAATACTCATGTGCATAAAATAAAAATAAATTAATACAAGAAGGTAGCCTCCTTGTTCTTCTGGCTCATCCCATTCTGCTTTTCATTTGTCAATCACTGTTATCTGGTTTCAAATGCCCACTCTTATAACAGGCAAGCCCATGACTTAGAAATTAAAGAATGAGATGTGGTCATATTACATGGTACCCATTATCTCCTTGCCCCTACCTCTTTGCCTTCAACAGAGCAACATTAGCCAGGTTCCTTGGAATAAACAAAGACAGTACAGTGCATTTGGGCTTGAAACATTGGTCATGAGATGTATCAATTTATTTTCGTTCTTTTTGGGGGGGTATTTTTGAGACAGGGTCTCCCTTGAGTCCCAGCTGGCCTGGAGCTCACTCTGTAGACCAGGCTGGCCTTGAGTTCACAGAGATCCGCCTGCCTCTGCCTCCCAAGTACTAGGATTAAAGGTGTGCAGCACCATGCCTGGCTAATTTATTTTCTTTCTTTAAAAAATTAGGGAGGGAGCTAGAGAGATGGCTCAGCAGTTAAGAGCACTGACTGCTTTTACAGAGGACTGGATTCAAATCTCAAAACCCACGTGGTGGCCAAGAACCGTCCTTAACTCCAGTTCCAGGGTATCAGATCCCCTCTTCCGACCTCCGAGGGCCTTGTGGGACAGAGGTGCACTTACACACATACAGGCAATACACTCATACACATAAAATAGAAATAATTAATTGTTTTATTATTTATGAGTATGAGTATTTTGCCTGCAATGCCTCTGGAGACCAGGAGACAGGCATCAGATCACTGAGTCAAGGACAGGTATTAGCTGCCATGTGGGTGCTGGGAATTGAACCTGGGTCCTCTATAAAAGCCATAACTGCTCTCAGCCATTGAGTCATCTCTCTAGCCCCTCCATTTTTTGTTGCTGTGAATAATGCCTGACAAAAGAAATTGAAGGAAGGAAAGATTGATTTTGGCTCCTATTGTGGACACAGTCCATCATGGTGGGAGGGCATGGCTGCAGAATCTTGACGTGCCTGGTCGCACTTGAACCAGCAGTGGGAAGCAGAGAGAGAAGAATCCTGATCTCTTTTGTATTGACTTTGAGTCCTCTGCCCACGCAATGGTAAGGCCCACAGTTATGGTGGCTCTTCCTGTCTCAGTTAACCTAATCTAGATAATCCCTCCCAGCCAAGCAGAGGGGAGGATCTCCTAGGTGATTCTGTAAGGATGACAATATTGAATCATCCCAGGGAATGTCTGCAGGCTGATGACAACTTTAGTGTTATGTGGCTACAGGTGGAAGAGGGGCACCTTAAGGCCCAGCTTCCTTAGAGGTTTCTTTCCCTGACAAAGCAGTGAAGTCCTGGTCCCTATGTGGACCAGAACAGAGTACCTGCCTGCTAGCCTGGTCCTCATGCTTCTGTCCAGACAAGAAGAAAGATGAAGAAAAATTGATGTACATTACAGTTCCCCAAGGGAGCTACTGCCAACATTTCAGTGTGATACTCTGTTGTTTTTTTCCCCTAGTTCAAGAATACTGTTTAAGTTTGCTCTCAATTTCTGTGACAAAATACTCTGACTAAAACCAACTTGGGGAGGAAAGGGTTTATTTGTCTTACATCTCCCAGGTTACAGTTCATCATGTAGGGAACCCAAGGTAGGAACTCAGGCCAGGAACCTGGAGGCAGGAGCTGAAGCACAGGCCGTGGAGGAACGCTGCTTACTGGCTTGCTCCCCTGGCCCATGCTCAGTCTGCTTTCTTGTATAATACACAACAACCTGCCCAGGGTGGCACTGCCCACAGTGGGCTGGGTCCTCCCACATCATTCAGCAATCAAGAAAATACCCCATAGATATGGCCACAGGCCAGTCCAATAGAGGAAATTCCCCAATTGAGGTTCTGTCAACACAGATGTGTCAAGTTGACACTAAAGCTATCCAGCACAAATATACATCTAAAAAAAGAGGGGGGAGGGGACTATACTTTCTATGATATGTTTAAGTCCTTTTTCTTTTGGAGCAAGCTTTTCCATGTCACTGTTATTTCTCTTTAATATTATTCATGCCAGTTGGATTTTCTTATATCCATGTACCCAAGTTTATTCGTGGAACGGGTGCTGAAGCCAAACTTCTGGGGTTCAAATCAAAACATGGGCAAGGGAACAAATCTTTGTCCCTTTGTTACCTCCTCTGTAAAATAGAAACAGTTCACAGGGGTGTCCCAAAAAGCAAGTGACCCCATACATGTGAAGCATTTGGAATATTATTTAACCAACATTTTGAGTATTTAGATTGTTTTAAAGTTTTTCCACTCTCATAAATACACTGTAATTAACTAATTCAGTGTGCTCTTAATTGCTTCCAAAGGACATATTTGTGGTCATAGAGTAGACTCTTATTCAGAATAACTCAAGAACTAAGTAAACATCGAGTGTCCATATGCACAACGCATTACGCAGAGGAAGGAACACAGTTCTCTTTCTTCAGACCTAGAAATGTATGCACAGGGTGGGGGGAGGGCACGTGCACAGGTCTAATATCGTTGTGGAAAGCCTGACACAGGCAAACACCTGGGGGGAGGGAGAAGAAAGGAGAGCCCTCCTAGGTCGAGTCAAGGTCCTCGGTGAAGGAGAGGCAGGCTGCTGCTGCTTCTGCCCCCACATCCCCACATCACAACTGGAGAATTTGTTACCTTGAAAAAGAACACCCAGGGCTGGGTTCCAGAGTTAGAAAGCAGACTAGGGGTGTACATTGCAAGACCAAATATTTAGGAAATACCTTTTTTATTTCTGGAAAGGAAAGAACACATTTAACAGCTGAAAAGAAAAGTGAAAAATGAAAATTAAGCAGCATGAAGGTGATATTTTCTTGCTTGGTTTATACAGTGCCTACTTATAGAAAAGCTGGACTATCAATCAAGCCTGTGACCCCCCTAACACGCATACACTTGTTTCTCAATTACATGCCATTTTGCGAAGCACATTTTTCAATCATTTTGCTGTCAGCTCTTGCAACTCTACCCCTGTCACATCACCCTTGACCATCCTGTCAACAGAGAGTAAGATAATATTGGGCCCATGAATTTTGTGTCAGATTTTCCTGGGGTAGTACTGGCTTTCTGTTTTATCAGTTGGATGACCCTGGCCATGGTACATGAGTTTTAGTTTTCCCATCTGTGAAATGGGAATAATAGTACCTATGGAGTATTTTTTAGCACAGAGCACTTGACAATGGTAGCCAGAGGGTAAAATGGGGGGTGCAAGCCAATTTTATTATTGGCATATATGCAAATAATCAGCTATACTCCTCCCTGAAATCCAAGCCTCTAATCCCCCTAAATGGGATCTTCATCACTTCTAATTTTCTTTCCGAGGTTGGAGGTTGAAAGTTGAGAACGCACATGCCAGGATGGCAAGGAGACATCTCCATAACCAAAATAAATTAGATCACTATTGACATTAGAATGACGATGAGTGATAAAGCTTAATACCTCTCCTAGGGCACTTACATTTTAATCTGGTGCCCAAACCACTGCATGAAGGAGAGGGAGGAGTGGAGAGGTCTCGTGTCTCAAGCAGTAGCTTCCGAAGCATTCATTCATTCACTCACAAAGCCTTCATTTATCAGGTACTTGATACCCACCAGATATTGCTGTATGCATCGATGAACATAAATAGACAAGACACCTTGCCTTTGAGCAGCTTCCATTGTAGGGAGGCAGTTTACAAATAGACAAAAAAAATTAACTAATAAATAAGCTCTACAGTATATTCACCAGCCATTAGGGATTAAATGCAATGTAAAAGGCAGACTACAAGGAGATAGCAAGTCCTGGTGAGAGTCTTTACTCAGGGGGAGGTCAGGAGTAAGATCTTCAAGGAAGCCAAGGCGTCTCTAAGATGTCTAGGGAAGGACTCTGCAGGCAATAGGCAGAACTAGAACCCTGGGCAAGAGGTTTGTGAGCGGGGAGGGATCGTTTCTGATGTGTTTAGAGGAATGAGGAGGAAGAAGGGAAAGCCGTAGGGGAGGGTGTCAGGGAAGTTGTGTATAGCTGTGCTTGTAGTCCTCGTGGGTTATTGTGACTTTCACTAAGTGACAAAGGAGCCGCTGGAGGGTTTGGGGAAGAGCACCATTTTAAACGGATTGTTCCAATTGCTGTGTTGAGAATATGCTGTGTTGAGGAAAGGGGGGGGGGTGACCAGGGGACCAGCTACCGAATGCCCCAAGTGCAGAACTTTGGCTCAGCCTCAGAAGGTGGCAGCAGAGGAATCGAGGAAAGGCCAATACGCATGCGGTTCAAGGTGAGTTTCTTGATGCACAGATGTGCGGCAATGAGAGAAATCAAGTCAAGATGACGCCAGGGTTCTTACCTGACGGACCAGAAGGATCAACTGAATCGAGAGAAGGCCGTGCGAAGAGCAGGCCTAGACAGATGAGCTTTGAGCTATTTATTATTCGCTCATGTGGAGAGGCGTGGTTGGCTGGACTCTGGGATTCAGAAGAAAGGTCTAGACTTGAGATCTATATTTGACGTGGACCCTTGCGGATAACAGGGTTCTCCAGGGAACCAGGGGTCAGGGAGTGAGGAAGTCTAAGGGCCTCTGGCTGGAGTGGGTTTCTCAGTGGTAGGCCCTTCCAGAAAGGGCTCAGCAGCCCCACCTAGAGGAGCCAGGCCTGCAGAAGGTGCCACCGTGGCTGCAGTGAGATGTGCTCCCTGCCAGGGTGGCAGAAATAATTAAGAGAAGTAGGTAAGTATATGCTGGCAGAACACGTGCTCGCCTGCCCCCAAGGAATCAGCAAACCTGGCTCTATTAATCTGTTCAGACATCTGGGCACCACCGCTGCCTCGCAGGAGGCTCCGCCTCTTGGTCTCTCACTCCCCCCGCCCCCCGCCCCCCACCCCCCGCCCATCTGCTCGCCCATCCTCGCCTGTGTCTGTCACTGTCACTTCTCCAACCGCTCTGATTGTAATTGATCAAACAGAATCTCAGAATCACGGCTCATTTTGCCGTTTTGTTCAGTCCATCTCCAAGAGGCTGGGAGTTGGGCAAATTGTATTCCTTGTTCTTGGAATTCCGCTCACAGAGCGAGGCCTTCCTGGCGAGCCTGGGGTGGGATGGGGTGGGGGGCTGAGCTCCGAGCAGCAGCAGAGCCCGGGAGGAGGAGTGGGGGGGGGGGTGTCTGCAGGGCAATCTGGGGGCGCAGCAGGGGAGCCCGGAGCTTCGAACCCGGGGCTGCCCGGACACTTCTCCAGGCAGAGACACAGTGCCCGCGGCCGAGGGGTTGGTGGGTCGCTGGCGGCGCTCAAGTTGGGCTCCAGTCCGCGCCTGCAGCGCGCCGCCGCCACATCTGGAAGCGTTCAGCGCGTCTGCTCGGCGCGCCGGGCGGGCGGGCGGGCGCGGGCGCGGCGGGGCTGAGCGAGCGAGCGAGCGAGGGAGGGAGGGAGGAGGGAGGAGGGAGGACGGAGGAGGCCGCGCCGCGCTCTCGCGCCCGGTGTCTCCCTCTCGCTGCCTCTGCAGAAACAGCGCCCTGCCAGAACGGCGCTCGCTCGGCGGCGCGGCCCGGAGCGCGGCGCGGGCTTGCTGCGGGCTCGCCCCAGGTGTGAGCGGCCGCCTGCGGCCCCGGGAACCCACCCGGCCCCGGAGCGCTGGCCCTGGGCGGGCCCGAGACGCCGCGGCCCCCTGGCGGCCTGGGGTCCGCGCCGCGCCCGCCGCGTCCGCTCGGCGCCCCTCGCCTCGGCTGCGCGCCGCTCCTCTCTCCGCCTCTCCATTCCTCTTTATTTTTTTTCTCCCCCCACGAATGGTGGAGCGGCCAGAGGTGCGGTGCTAAATTCTTGGAAGGGGCCCGGATGTACTGAGGATGCTTTCCAATCTCACGAAAGGAGGCGGTAGTGGAAAGCAGCAGTTTGTGGTGTTTGGTGCAATAATGGGGATCAGGTAATCACCCCGAAGGGTGAGGAAGAAACACTGCGGATTCACCGCTTCCTCGATTTGCGCGAAAGCCGCCGACCTCGGACCACAGATTCATCCCGACCCGTTCCGGGGGGCTGTTTTCTGCATTTCTTCCTCTTTGTGGCTTCTCCTTTCCCAAGCGGTTTTTGGCCAATGGTCAATGAAAACACGAGGATGTACGTTCCGGAGGAGAACCATCAAGGTAAGCGGGACCCCGCGGCTGCGCCCCGCGCTGCCCACGCCGGTCCCGGTGCAGCCGCCCCGCGAGCCCGAGCGGAAAATTCCCGCCCCTCCCCCCGCGGCCGGCTCCTTTCCGAGCATGTGTTTCCCATGCCATTCCGGGCGAGGGGGAAAGTTCCCCAAGTGTCTGCTGCTCGCCGCTGCCTCGAAAGCCCTGACGGCCGGGCCGCGGCGCCGGGCGGAAGGAGCGGGAGGGAGCGGCGGCTTCGGGGTCCATCCGCTCGGCCCCGGGGGCGCGGCTGGGAACGCGCGTGCGCGCCCCGCGTCTAGCCTCCCCGCACCTGGGGTCCTGATCCCCCCCGGAGCTGCCCCGTGGCCACGCTTCCCAGAGCCACTTCCTCAGGCAGTGCGCTCGAGGTCGCGGGTGGGGGCGGGGATGCAGCTGTGAGTCTCGGCGCGCCTCCCCTCTCCACCTCTCCCACAACACTGCCCACCTCTCCACTGCCTTTGACCCTAGGCCAGCCCACGCTTTGCGTGTTCCCATCGTGCGTGGACTCGCATCCTAGAACGGAAGGGGCTAGAAGGCCAGCGGCGGTGGGTGGGCTTTGCTTTTACATGTTTTAAGATCATGAAAGGGTGTGACTAGTTCTCCAGGCTCCATACTCTGATTGCCTGGCGTGTGTTCTCTGAGCCTCTTCATCCTGGGCATCAAGTGTCACTGCTCCCTCTCAGATGGTGACAAGCTTTCAGGTAACTCCCTACTTCCTGGAAACTTTCTCCTTCTCATCCTCACCCTCCACTGAGCAGTTATTGTTTTTGACAGTGCTCAGTGATTAAGGTGATGGTGAGGTGATCCTGCTAGAGTGTCTTCTCCTGCGGGCTTCTCTGCCCCTTTGGGTGTAGTCTCCTTTTCCTCTGCCTCTCAGCTGCCTTCATTGCTCTTCCACCCCGTGTCTTCCTTGGCCTCACCAGGGTACTTCCAGGAGATTCTCCAAAGCCTGGCTTGGTAGAAGCAGTCTCCAGGCCTGATGTCCAGCCTCTTCTCTCCTATCATAACCATTTGAGGACACGGTCATTGCCTTTCCAGATTGGGGCTGCTAGGGAGCTTCCTGGCCTGCCTGGTCTTCCTCCATCCTGAGACCGATTTGGGGCCAAGTGTCTCCGTGCTTCCCATCTTGGGTGGCAATGCGGGGATTTGGGCTTCCTTGGGAAGAAAGACTTGTGTCAAGGGGTCATGGGTACTGGGACTTCAGGGTTACAGGAACAGCCTCTACTTCCTATCTGCCTACTTGGTTTCTCCATCTGTCGCTGTATCCCTTTCCTAACCGCCGGAGTCATGGATGGATTAGATTAGGAGGAGGGAGGGAATGAGATATTTTTGAAGAGTAGGAATGGACTACCTCTCTCAGGCTCTGCCCACACCCTCCGTCTAAGCAACTCAACGGAGGAGAGCTAAGCAGTGCTGTCCCAACTATTACTACTACTGACGGCAAGACATCATGGTAATAACAGGTCCGTCCACAGTTTGCAAGGTCTGGTAGCAGAGGATAAACCCTTTCTTAGCTTTCTTCTCTACTCTGTTTCTTTACTTTTGCCCCTATGGTCCTTAGCATTATGCCTGAGCCCCAGGCAAGGAGCAGGCATTAAACGGCAGGAGCCCCAACCCTGCAGGTTGTGGAGAAGGATGTAGGGGAAGAGAGGAGGGAACAGTGGCCAGCAGGAAGCAGCAAACACTATAGCAACCTGGATGCCATGCTCTTCCCTCAGAGCTGCAGTGGTTATATAATTCACGGGAGCACTTTCGCCTCCATCCCTAGATGCGGTTCTCAGGTGAAAGAGTACAAGGGTCCTTGTCCCCCTCTACTTCCTACCACCTCTTCTTTGATTGGTAGGGCTTCTTTTGAGGAGGGTTGGGGATAGTGGGAAGGACTGTTGACTATTTACAGGGAAGAAGTGGCTGGCTTAGTAACTCATGGGTGATGAAGTATAGTTGGGGACTAGAGTTCCAGAAGGCTGAGAGAGGAGGACCAAATGGTGACCTCAGAGCAGCAGTGGTGACCAATCAGAGTGGAGAACCAAAGAAGTTGCCAGGTGGCTGCTTTCTTCTCTTCTGACTGGATTGAAAGCACTGGACGCACCTTCTTGCCCCAGCTTTTCATTGGCAGTGTGTGTGCACACACATGCTAAGGGTCTGACCATGGGGGCCAGAGGCCAGCACCTAGAAACAACCTGGAAGTTTAAGGCA
The DNA here is from genome assembly GCA_009823505.1 of Rhizomys pruinosus. Taxonomy (NCBI): domain Eukaryota; kingdom Metazoa; phylum Chordata; class Mammalia; order Rodentia; family Spalacidae; genus Rhizomys; species Rhizomys pruinosus. Next base: position 324,093 of record VZQC01010960.1, on the reverse strand, counting down.
AGTTGGGCTCGACCAGAGGGTTCAGGCTAAGATGATATAGTCAAGCCATGCCTTACCTCTGGTGCCCAGTCTGCCGTCCTACCACGCTGGCTTTCCACTTTTCTAGGCTGATGATCCATTGTGGGCTCCAGCTAGCAAATGAATTTCTTAATAGTCAACCATTTAACTCATAAAACACTGGAATGTCCCTTATCTGCTGGAGGCAAGGCAGAGGGGAGAAATGTATCCTAGGAGGAGAAAACACACTGTACTTTTCTTTAAACTACTAAGCCATGTGAATTGTAGTTCTCACTTTAAATGAAGTAATAATAGAATAAGCACAATTAACTCTTTTTAAATAGACCTCTGTGATGCTTGCCCCTCAGCTTGTGCAGGTTAAGGAAGCTTGACATGAGTTTCTCTTCCTCGGCCTGCTGTACAGAGAAAGCTGGGGTCAAGGGGGCTCTTGGGTCCCAAATGCTGTTCTTGATAATGGTCAGGTGCATTTCAGTATAACAACACAGCATAAAGGAATCCAAATTCTTCATTATTTTCATAGAATACATGCTAGTAGAAGTTATTAAGCATGTGCACACACAGAGACTTTGGGAACATTACATAGAACTAATGCACCCCACTGACCCTGAGGTGTTATGCAAAGGAATGTTGACAATGTAGTCTCCTAAAATGCTTTGGGCTTCCTTCCTTCCTTCCTTCCTTCCTTCCTTTCTTTCTTTCTTTCTTTCTTTCATTTCTCCTTCCTTTCTTTCTGTCATTCTTTTTAATTTTTTAAACTAAATTTAATTTTTTTGTCTTTTTGAGACAGAGTTTCCCTTTAGTCCCAGGTTGCCCGACTCAGTCTGTAGACCAGACTGACCTTGAACTTACAGAGATCCCCTGCCTCTGCCTCCTGAGTGCTGGGATTAAAGGTGTGAGCCACCACACCTGGCCTTTTTTTAATAATTTTTTTTATTATGTGTATGAATGTACTGTCTGCATGTAGGTCTGTGCACCCATGTCGTGCAATGCCGTGGAGGTCAGAAGAGGGCGTCGGATTCCCCTGGAACTGGAGTTAAAGATGGTTCTCAGCCACCATGTGGGTGCTGGGGATCGAACCCAGGTCCTCTGCAAGAGCAGACGGCGCTCTTAACCACTAGGCCATCTCTCCAGCCCATGGCCTTCTTTTTTAAACCAATGTTAAGTGCAGACTCATTCTGGGAGAGTAGATGCCACACCAGGATAGTGGTGCTTTGCTAGTGTAGAACTGGTGTGCCACTAACCTCTTGGAGTCTTGGAGATGAATTCTTCAGTGTTCTCTTCTGCCCCAAACTGCTTTGGGTGGGCTCTCCTGTGAATAAGACCCACTAATGGGGCTCTAGGGGATTCAAAATGGAGTTTTTGGAGACCTTGGTGATCTTTGGATTCTATTTCCTACTATAAGTCTACTCACATCCCAAGGGCTGGATGCAAAATTGGATGTAATCCTGTGGGAACAGACTCTTCAGGACCTGCAGTGAATCTGACTTCTGCCTCCCCCAGTAGGTGGCGCTATAGGGCTTAACAGTCAGGCCAGGGTCTCCAGGGCCAGTCAGAGGAGGAAAGACTTTGGGGGCATGGAGACAGTTTCCAGTTGGAGCTGTACCTGCTTCCTCATGCGTATCCCTGCCTTGGTACAGAGGAACTGAAGACTGGTGCATGTCTTTACGGCGCTGTACACCTCGTAGGCCGGGCAGAAGGAGGGAGGCCCTACAAATCCCTTTGGATCGTCCAGGCACTGTTGCACATTCTTACCTCAAACTTCTGTTTACCTGAGGCGCAGACCATACCCTGTGGAGCCTAAAGGGAGCCTTTGAACGGCCGGCTAAACACACGGTGGCCACATGCTGACTTCCTGTCTGGATTTGAAAGGGGTGGTGGGCCCGCCCGCTGGACAAGCCGGAGGCAGCCTGTCGCAGGGGACGTGGAGCTGCTGACCTGTGGGGTTACCAAGCTCATCAGTAGCTCCAAGGCAACAAGATACTTCCTTAACTTTTTAGAGGAAAAACTTCAAGACAGAGGGACACACTTCACAGCGGATTTCTGCCTCTGCCATCTCCTGCTGGGCTAGGAGACCTAGGCTGGGAAGTCACCGAGGTCCGTTCTGATGTTGTGATATTCTCCATTCCTGGTGTTTTCTTCTGTATTTCTGTTTTCCCGGTGTCTGAGTTGTTCTGGCAAGTTCTATGAGGACCGAGGAACCCTGGCTTAGAGGGGGTGAGTGGCCAGTGGTGCTTTCTTCCTTTTACAGTAATTCTCCTTGCCTGTTGCTAGAGCTGTGGTGATGTAGGAATTTACGGGTCAGTCAGCCAGCCCCATCACAGCTTTCTTGTTGGCCCCCCGAGGAATGAAGAAAACAGTTTCACTTCTAATACACATTAAAGAAAGCCCATGCCTGTCATAGAAACAAGCCTGAACACATTAACAGCAAGACTGATTAGTAAAATAATCATGATTTAGTCTGCTTCTAGATTCTGCCCACTCTCTCACCTAGGCTAATGTTAGGCTCCGTAGAGGGGAGCAGAACTGACTAAAAATGTAAAAGGCATGGGGATTTTATTTTGCAAAATATTAGGTTGTAAATATGTAGCAACATGCTAATCTTTCTGGTAATGAAATGACACTTGGAGTCATGGCTGTCAGCATTAAAATAATTTAGTCAACTCTTGTTTACTGCACCTCAAGGTTAGGCACTGAATAAAACAAGCAAGTAAGACAGGACCGTGACAGGATCCCTCTAGGAAAATGGCAGGATTACAGTGTCATTTCAAAGTCTAGTGCCTAGGTGTCAGCTGGGCCTGATGCAAACGAGCAAAGCTGAGGGTTGATACAGCGATCGATTGGTGGAGCTGAACCTGTATGTTAGATCGCTAGGTGGCTGTAGGTTGCCGGTGCCCAGGCTTTATAGAGCCCACTCAAGTGCAGGCCTGGGAGGCCTCAGCAGACCCTGGCTGCTTCCACCGTTTGGAAACTCTCAGAGGCAGATGCTTCTTAGGGCAACAAGTAAAATGGATCTGATTCTGTGTCCTCCTCTTTCCCCAGGATATTCCAGGGCCTTGCTTCAGTTCCCGTCCTGTCCTGTGCTGTGTGGGAGGGGGATCCCAGGAGGATGACTGGGAACCTAGGGCGACATCATAGAGCACGCAGCCCTGAAAGGGATGGAGCTTCAGAAAGTCAAAGTCTCCAAACGTGGCAGAAAGTAGCAAGAGACCCTGTTGACCAAGCAGGGGACTCCGTTACTACTGGGGACTTGGATTATTCAGTTAAGAAGGAAGTTTAGGGGACTACAAGGAGAATTCTGGGCCTGGGCTGCTGAGAGTCAAATAAAGGCTGAAAATAGAGCCTTTCTTTCCCGAGGGAACCAAATGAGTAGTTACCCTGGCTTTGGGGAGAGGATAATGAAAACTGGGGTTGACTGACAAGAACCCAGCCCCTCTGCCTCTCCCCTTGTAAGACCTACAAAATGGTACTCTGCCATGATACATTAACTGCAGGGTGGTCTTATGCTGTGTGCCTGTGAGTGAGTGTGTGTGTGTGTGTGTGCGTGTGTGTGGTGTGTGTGTGTGTGTGTCTGGGGTGGGGGTGGGGTAGAGTTTCTAGATTGATGCTCTTAGAAGTATGGAAATAGATATTATGTATCTTCTGGAGTTTACTTTCTAGGCTTGGAGCATTTGGTATATAAAGGAACCTCAGGGAAAAATTCTCATTTTTATCTTAGAGAATAGAGGCTCCCAAAGGGTCATTTGGGCTGGATGTGACTAGAAGTTCCTATCCAGGTTCTATCGTCCTGTCTTTTCCCAACTAGCTGGAGGATTGGTTATATATCCTAGAGCCTTGCTCAGGGTTCCTGGTTGAACCGTGTGTGACGAACCTCCCTACCTCTCCCTCCTTTGGCATCTCCTGCCTCCACTTTTGTACTGACTTAAACTAATGTCTGAGATGTTAGATTTAGGAACAGAGTTGGGACAGGGGTGGGAGGTATCTGTCATTGGAAGGTTTAAGAATAATTTCTCACTAGAGTGAAAGTTCATACATGCCCACAGGAACACATGCAAAATCATGATTTTACCCCCCAACGGATGTGCCCTTAAGTCCTTATCATTTGCCCACTTTCCTTCTGGCCCAAGCTCAGAGTATTGGAGTTTGAGAGTGCAGTACCCGGAAGCAGCGTTGACAGCATTTTAGCACTTCACAGGTGTTATTGGAGGATCAAGATTATCTAGAATTTTAAAGATACAAGAACAAACAAGAGTTTGAGGTGGGCTGGTTTATACGAGAATAATGACGAAAGAATTAAAAATATCAGTCAAACTAGGCCTAATGTGTTGATATTTAGGCCTGTAGCTGTGGTGGCCCCAACTTCACACGGACACAGCACATGGGTTCCCTGTCTTCAGCTTCAGGTCCAAAGCTAAATGGGCCAGTCTTTTGATGCACAGAATATCAAAGCTGAAGGGACATCACCTGTGTAAACAAATTGCTTCGATTTCGGACATGAATTCTCCAGATCCCCTAACTATGCTCAGTACAGAAGTACAGTCTACCTGGGATGGAAAACTTTGCTTCAAAAATAAACCTTGTGTTTGGAAAATGGACTTATTAAAAAACTAGTGAAAGTGTTAGGGATTTTTTAAATAAAGAGAAGCAATAGCTTTTCATGGTGCCTTGAGATACTTATCAAAATAGGAAAGGACTCAAGTGTCCCATTTGAAGTTGAAGGATTAACTTTTAATTTACTAAGTAAAAATTATCTCATCATCAAAACTTTTGCGGTTTACTTCACCTTGCTCTTCCAGAGCCTCTGGGCCTATATCTGTAGAGCTGTCCATATTTTCATTTTTGTTTAAAGGGGGAAACCCTAAAACATGCTAATCTTTTTATATTTTTAGAATGGGTTAGGAATAGTCACCAGCATCAACTGAATACCTAGTATATTCCATGAATCATTCTTGGTGCTTTGCAAGCTTAGTGACACCAATCTTTTTTTTTTTAATTTTTATTTATTTTTATGTGTATGAATGTACTGTCTGCATGTAGGTTTATGCATCCGTGTCGTGCAATGCCGTGGAGGTCAGAAGAGGGTGTTGGATTCCCCTGGAACTGGAGTTAAAGACGGTTCTCAGCTGTCATGTGGGTGCTGGGGATCGAACCCGGGTCCTCTGCAAGAGCAGTTGGCACTCTTAACTGCTAGGCCATCTCTCCAACCCCGTGATACCAATCTTACAAGATGGGTAGTCACCATATATTTTTTAGGGAATTAGGACCATGTTTGCTGGGCTTTGAAAACATCTATTACGTCTCCATATGTTAGGTCGCAGTTATAAAATATCTGAAATAATCCACTTATAAAGAGGGAAAGTTAGTTTTGGTGCATGGTCGCAGTGGTCTGTTGTCTTTGCTGCATTCAGGCCTATGATGGAGCAGAGAATCATGGCAGGGAGTGTGTGTAGGAGCAAAGATGTCCACTTGCAGCTGCTAAGAGAAAAGAAGGAGCTAGAGTCACATCTTCCCACCACGCCGCATCTCCTGAAGGTTTCAGTGCCTTCCAGGGTGGTTGACCAAGCCTTCAACACCGAGCCTTTGGGGACAGTTCAGTTCCAAACTCTAGCATTTCATGTGGGGAAGAATTCAAAGAGAAACCCACTGCCCACTTGTTTGGGGGAAACTACCTTAGCCTAGCTTCATGGAGCCTTGCTTAGTTTGCTGTATGGAGATGCCGGCTTCCACTGGGCAGGTGTCATGGAGGAAGAGCTGAAGGTGTTGGGGGTCTTCTGTGGTAGCTGCTATGGGGCCTCTCGATGGATGGCGTCCTCTCATTACCTCACGTTCTGGCCGTTAACTTCTGCCCACAGTTTCTGCTCGGCCCTTTTCGGTCTTCCCATTCCCTCCGTGGGCCAGTCCTAAGCCCTGTGGCAGTGTGCCTTTGTTCTAGCCTATTCTTGGATAGTTCTCAGTGACCATCCTTGGGGCCAGGTACACTGGCCTTGAACTCCTGATCTTTCTGCCGATATTTCCCAAGTTCTGGGATAATAGACATTTGCCAGCATGCCTGATTATTTATTTGTTTGTTTATGGTATTTATTTTTTTAAAGATTTCTTTTCTGTTGAGTAATCATGTACAAGGACAATAGCCAGTATTGTTTGTGAGGGTTTATGGAATCTCTCTGGTCAACAACTTCAAGAGAGGGAGTCTATTCTCAGGATTGGGCTTTTCATCTGCTAGCCTGTGAGGGCCATTGAACCCCTGTATAGAGTAACTACACTTAAACTGCTTTTTATATGGTACATGTATATGGCAACAGAAGCTTCTATAATGGGTTTCCATATGACTCCTTCAAAAGACCTGTAGTGTTAGTTGTCCCCTTATTCCCTGTTCTGCCCTACCCTTCCATTCCAAACCCCATTAAACCCGTCCTGTTAATTCTCCTTTCCCATTTATATCACTGCCTTCCATCTCCCCTTCCATACCCCCCACCCCGTGACCCTTTGCTAGTTTCTTGATCTCTAAGGATTTTCTAGTTGAAACACACCTAACTATAGACTGAAAGCTAGCATCACTTCTGAGAGAGAGAATATGTGACATTTGTCAAAGGTAGCTTCGGTTTCTAAGACCCTTTGGGAAACACAGATTAGACTTGATAGGCCTTTAAAAAAAAAGATAAACAGGGGCTGGAGAGATAGCCTAGCGGTTAAGAGCACCGACGCTCTTGCAGAGGACCTGGGTTCGATCCCCAGCACCCACATGGCGGCTAAGAACCGTCTGTAACTCCAATTCCAGGAGAACTCCAGTTCCAGGGGAATCCGAGACCCTCTTCTGACCTCCGCGGCATTGCACGACACGGGTGCACAGACCTGCATGCAGACAATACATTCATACACATGCAAAAATAAATAATAATTAAAAAAAAAAGATAAACAATAACAGAGGACATGAAGTTGGGAGGGGGGATGGAGAGGGAAAAGAGGGTCTGCGCATGGTCAAAGCATGTTCGTGTAATGTTCTCAAATCAATAAATTTAAAAAAAGAGCCAGGTGTGGTGGCATGTGCCTTTAGTTCCAGAACTTGGGAAGTAGAGGCAGGGAGATGTCTGTGAGATTGAGGCCAGCCTGGTCTCCATAGTATGTCCCAGGCTAGCTGGGTCTACAGGGAGACCTTATCTCAAAAGACAAAAAAAATTAGCAAAAATTAGCAAGATTTAATTTTATTTCTGTGTGTGTGTGTGTGTGTGTGTGTGTGTGTGTGTGTGTGTGTAAAGAGGCCAGATTTAACACACTGGATGCTTTGCAGCTGGAATTACAGGTGGCTGTGAGCCACCTGATGTGGCTTCTGGGAACTGAACTTGGATTCTTTGGAAGAGCAGCCAGCACTCTTAACTGCTGAGCCATCTCTCCAGCCTCTATTTATTTTTTAATAGCAGTGTTGAGTTGTTGAGCTATCATTCACGTGATGTGACATGTAGTCTTTTCAGGTGGCTTAGAAATATGGCAGCATCGGGGCTGGAGAGATGGCCTAGCGGTTAAGAGCACCGACTGCTCTTGCAGAGGACCCGGGTTCGATCCCCAGCACCCACATGGCGGCTGAGAACCGTCTGAAACTCCAATTCCAGGAGAACTCCAGTTCCAGGGGAGTCCGACACCCTCTTCTGACCTCCGCGGCATTGCACGACACCGGTGCACAAACTTGCATGCAGACAGTACATTCATACACATACAGAAATAAATAAAATTAAAAAAATATTTTAAAAAAGAAATATGGCAGCATCACCACTATCTAGTTCCCGTACAGTGTCATCACCTCAATAGGAAGTCCTGTACCCTCTGGTACATTTTCCCTCCAGCCCTTGGCAACCAAGGCTTTGCTTTTGTTTCTGTAGCTTCTTATGCTCTATTGACAGGATGATAATTCTATGAGTTGTACATGTAGTCTGTTGGTAATGCATGGGAATCTTGGAATGACAACGTAGGTGCTAAATGATAGCTTTCAAAAGACGAATGAAATTAGTTTGAGACCTAGAACCATTTTGGTGGTAGAATTAAGCACTTTCGCCAAAAAGGGGGTTTAAGATGTTTTTTCCAAGTGTGTCAGTAAAGCTTAGGTCTATGAGTCAGACTTCCTGATGGTTATAATCTTTTCAAAATATATAATGTAAAATGTGCCATTTTAAATGTGTAATCCAGGGGCATTGAATGTATTCACACTGTTATTCAGCAGTGAACTTTTCCATTACCCTAAACAAAACCTCTGTAACCATTAAACAGTGTCTCCCCCCACCCCCCACCTCTCCCTTCCTCAGTCTCTGGTAACTTTTAACCTACTTTCTGTCTATGCATTTGCCTATTCTAGATACTTCATATAAGTATTCTTTTATAGCTGGCTCATTTGCTTAGCTCAGTGGCTTCAGGGTTCAGCTATACAGGCACATGCGCCTTTTTATTGCTGACAACTCCTCTGTAAGTACATCTCAGTTTCTTTTTCTGCTCATCTTTTGGACACTTGAGTTGCTTCCACTCTTGGCTATTGCTATCACGCTGAGCTGAATGTTGTCATGCAGGCATGTGTTTGAGTTCCTTTAGGTGTACACTTAGGATGAATTTCTGGGTCTGAATGATCAAAATTGTTCTGCTGGCCATCTCCTCATGTGGCTCCCCCAGTCTGAATCCCTTTGGCTGAGAATGTGGCTTTAGGAAATCCCACTGTGTCAGGAGGAAGAGCGTAGTGCTGGCAGTGGGCTCCTGGCGTCTATGTCAGAGATTTGACATCAATTGCTTAACCACTGATCAGCTGCTTTTTGAAAGGACTGGCCACTTCCGCCCCATTACAGAAATAAGGGAGGTCTTGCTTCCAGCTCGGCTTGTCCTTCCCTACTCACTGGGCTTTGTAGCTCAACAGGAAGCGGACGTTGGCAAGACAAAGCTGTTTAGTCTGTTTCCATGCCCTTCTTGCCTCAGTGGACTGTGTGCATCTGTGCTGGCTGAGGGGTACCGTACTGCCTGGGGTTGATGATGGGTCTCTGCCTCTAGTCAGAAATCTTCTTTGGAGGCCTGGAGAGATGGCCTAGTGGTTAAGAGCGCCGACCGCTCTTACAGAGGACCCGGGTTCGATCCCCAGCACCCACATGGCAGCTGAGAACCGTCTGAAACTCCAATTCCAGGAGAACTCCAGTTCCAGGGGAATCCTACACCCTTTTCTGACCTCCGAGGCATTGCACGACACGGGTGCACAAACCTACATGCAGACAGTACATTCATACACAAACAGAAATGAAAGAAAGAAAGAAAGAAAGAAAGAAAGAAAGAGAGAGAGAGAGAGAAAAAGAAAGAAAGAGAGAGAAAAAGAAAGAAAGAAATCTGCTTTGGGGAGAAACAACATACTGGGGCTCTTACCAGATCCACACTCAAATAAGAACTAGGCATGGGAGGTACAAATGTGAGAAGGAAACCCCCTCCCCTGTGTGTGTGTGTGTGTGTGTGTGTGTGTGTGTGTGTGTGTGTGTGTGTTGAATCAGGAAACAAGGATGGCACAAAGGAAAGAGAGAGAGAGAGAGAGAGAGAGAGAGAGAGAGAGAGAGAGAGCCAGGCTGATAAAGGAAATAGCGACATGGGCTATGGGGTGAACTCTCCAAACTTGGAGTGGCTGCTTCTGCTAATCATTTTACTTGACAGTGGTCATAGAATCGTACTTCTGCCGTTGCGTGCTGCTTGGCTGAGCCCTCCTATCAGAGCCCTGTGTGTGGATGTGGACTGCACAGGCTCAGAGAGGCGTGGGAAGGCCTGTGCATGTGGTTTGATTCTAGTGTCCTCCCTGATGGGGGCTCTGCCTTCCCTAGGCTCCCTGCTTCTGCCTACAGGCAAATCTGGGGCCTGTCGGAGCTGGAATGTGGCTAAAGTGTTGCTCTCATTCCTCTCGCTCTGCTTGTCTTCTCTAGGAGGTATCCTGGGGATCCAAGTAGATTACAGTGACTCAGAGCCATGTTTGGTCTGCTCTGGACAGGACCTTGTGCTTTTGGTTTTCAATTATTTAAAAGGTAAAAAATTCTGACCTATGTCTTGCTGTCTGAAAGACCTGGAGATAAGACGCTTTTTCAGGATAAATTGCCTGTGAAATGTTTCTGAAAATGAGGTACCTCAGGCCATTTGTGATGAGGGCAATTCTCAAGTGCTCTCCAAGCTCCACGCAGAATGGATAGCTGATCATTAATAGAAAGTTACAGGATATCTGTATCTTACAAGACAGTTTTCTCATAGGGTCCCTGGCTTCAAGGGGGCCCTTCAAGGTCACAGGCCTTTAGGCATCCTTTTAGCAGATATCACGCACACACACACACACACACACACACACACACACACACACATGCACAGACATAGGCTGTAGAGCTTTTATGGAAAAGTAGAATGGGTTTGATGTTATAAGGAGGTAAAGATGAAGATCCTTTAAAGAAGGGTCCAGTGTCATAGTAAACTGCACCCTAAGATTAGTGCCTCTCTCAATATCAGAGAAACTCCTTTAAATAGTAGATGGTAATTTATAGAAAGATTTGCTACTGGGCATTCTGTAGAGAATAAGAGACTGTAAGGTGCTCAGCTCTAAATGGGATACCTGTATCACACTCCTTGCCCAAGGCTCAGGGATCGCAGTGGAAGAGGGGGTGGAAATAGTGTAGGAACCAGAGTGTTGGGTGTCTACAGTTTGCTGAACGCAGCAGAGTTGTTATACACATGATCTCACGGTGGCTGGGACTGCATGGGAAGCCCTATACATCAAGCCGTCTCAGCATGGATATCGTAGGTAGGGGGCTCATGAAGACCTGCCTCTGTCTGAGGAGTCACTGGAAACTGATGGTGGCTGGAGGGGGGGGGTTGTTTTCTTCAGGGAAGTGGTCCCTGAGAAGCTACCCATGCCCCTGTGGATGGACCTACACCCACGTGGGCTTGGTGGTGCAGAAGCTTGTTTCTCAGGGTCCTCAGTGATGGGTACTCGGTCTTGAGGACACGGGGCAGCTGGAGTTCAGGCTGAAACTGAGGATATTGGAACAGTCAGCAGTCATAGGGACATCTAGAGAAATCGCTAAGGTTTCCCAAGTCCCCAAAGGAGCTGGCTCCGGTCATGATGTGTATATATATGCTAGGGGCCAGCATTTCTAGAGAAAGGCTCCCAGAACCTGGTGGCCAAATGGGCACAGAACTCTGGTCCTGCCTGGAGACAGGAAAGGTAGAGTTAGTACAGGACAATTGGGATGGCCTTGAGCCAGCCGAAGTGGCTGGAGGTATGGAGGTCATAGGATGCAGGTCGGAGCCGGGAGTCTGGGCTGTCCAGCATGCCTCTGTTCCCACAGTCAGCTAGCCCTCCTCTAAGGGGCTGAGCAGGGCAGGAGGGCTTTGATTGCAAACACAAGATGGCAAGCCTGGGTTGCAGGAGGACTGCAGTTTAATGAGGTTAAGGGCTACAGTTGGAATCTTAAGTTCCTGTGTAAAGGTTGCTTGTGGTGGTGATAGTAGGAAGCTGTAGTAATATTAAGAGGTAAGGCCAGGCTGGAGAGATGGCCTAGCAGTTGAGAGCGCCGACCGCTCTTGCAGAGGACCCGGGTTCGATCACCAGCACCCACATGGCGGCTGAGAACAGTCTGAAACTCCAATTCCAGGAGAACTCCAGTTCCAGGGGAATCCAACACCCTCTTCTGACCTCCGCGGCATTGCACGGCACAGGTGCACAGACCTGCATGCAGACAGTACATTGATACACATACAGAAATAAATAAAAATTAAAATAAAAAAAAGAGGTAAGGCCTAGGATTCTTGAGAGGATACACTCCAAGGGGATAGTAGGCTCCTGGCACCTTCTTCTTTTTGACTTTTTGGCCATCATGTGAGTGGGTTTGCTCTGCCATGTACATCTGACACAGATCAAAGATATTATCTCAACTGACCACAGATGGAAACCTCCATATACACCTGAGCCAAAAGAAACATGTCCTGTTGGCAAGTTGGTTACCTCAGGCATTTATTACAGGCGCAGCTGCCTTGCCCAGATGGGGGTTCAGTGGGGGGTGGGATGTACACAAGGCATGCCTGGGTATGTAAGCTGGGGCACATGTAGATGAACTTCATCGGCTTCACACCTTGGCCTCCCTAGAGCCTTCTGGATGCTGAAACCAAGGCAGAGACCTGAGGTCATGTTCAGAATGTGGTTGGAAGGAAGCAGGCAATTGACCAGTGCTGGAGGTGGAGGTCAAATTATAGTCACAGGATGTCAGACCATGTACTGAGCCTGCTTTCCTGGGAATGTGGACCCAGACCTTTGTACTGCTAGCCTCAGTCATAATGTGACACAGAGAATAATGTCCTGGCAAGGTCACGGGGAGTGGCAACTTTAGGATCTTCACCTGGAGACCACTTACCTCCATGTTCTGCCTGCCGTCGTGGTCCCGTGCTTGCCGTCGTGGTCCCGTGCTTGCCTTCGTGGTCCCGTGCTCCCCATACACACTGCTCAGCGTTCAGCCTGTGACATGGGCTCTTTGAAGAACCTGTCAGCTGATGTGGAATTGAAGCCCTATGATATTTTAAAATTTGTTTTAATTTTTTAATGTATATGAGTGTTTTGCTTGCATGTATATAAGTGTACCCATGTCTTAAATAAGAAGACTTCATGTGTTCTATAAATAAATGCATCTGATTCACTTTTTCTCACTAAAAAAAGAAGTGTACCCATATCATGCAAAGTCCCTGAAGGCCAGCGAGGGTGTCAGATCCCCTGGAATAGGAATTGCGGATGGTTGTTAGCTGCCATGTGGGTGCTGCTAATCTAACCCTAGTCCTCTGAGCCATCTTTCCATGATTTTGTATTCTTATAATGACATCAGAATATCAAATTCATCAGAATAAAATACTTTATTTTTTCCATATCCTTATCACCTTATAATCCTGCAACCAAGATGTTATGGACCACTAGAAAAGTCTGAGATACCCCTTAAGCTTTCCAACACTTCGGATTCCCTGGAATTAAGAAAGATTTGCCTGGAGCGTTTCATGAAAGGGTGTGAATTTTGGGTATCAAGGACAGGATTGGAACACTTTGGATGCCTTGGAGATACAGTAGGTTTACTATTGTTCAGGAGGAAGTTACTGGTCAGAATGTTCCCCAACGCTCCCTCCCTGTCTCTGAAACATGTTCAGGGAACTGTGGTTCAGAGCCTGGCCAGCCCTGTTGTTGCATGGGAGACCTTCCCCAGAAGCAGCAAGAAGATAGTAGTGGGCAAGGATGATGTCTCTAATTGGGGGTGGGGTGGTAGGGTGGCACCTGTGCCCATCAACTTTACCGCACTAGCCAGTGGCCCTGGGTCAGATGAAGCTAGATGAGGAGTGTTGATTCTCATCACAGAAGTCAGTCCACACGTGTTTTGGAGCAGGGTGCTGGTCTATTGTGAGGGGCACGTACAGCCTGGCTGGCAGTCTCTGGGCCTTGCTTTTCCTCTGCTGTTTGGATTGGGGAGTAGCCAGTTGTCCCACTGCCTTGCTCAGAACTGGTGTGTTCTGACAGCTCTCTTGGGAACTGCACCGCCCCTGGGTGGCCACCATCTCACCCTGTTGGCTTCATCTGGAATTTTACTTGCAGTTTGGCCTTATTCTAATAAACCTCCAGGGCAGGGCTGACCCAACTCTGTTTTGTGTTGGGTTTGGGCTCCAAGATGCTTTGGGATTTTTCTTCCCCCTTTTTTCCACTTGAGCAAAACTTGGGCAGAATGAAATGTTTTCATCCGAGAGTATCACTTGTGGAATGAACTCAGGGTCCAGGTGGACAGATTTCCTCTATGTCCGCTGCTGTCAAACTCTAGACTGGTTTTGGCATTCCTTTGGAGTTTGCCTTTCAGAAGACCAAGGAGAAAAGGAAATCCAGAAGACAGGGACTCAAGAAAAAAATGTGTCTGGGTTGAGAGAAGCAGAGGGATGGGCTAGGTCTCAGGAAAGGAAGAAGCAGAGGCATGTGGACTGGGTCTCTGCAGATGTGTGTGTGGGGGAAGCAGAGGGATGGGCTGGGTCCTACTAGGGGGCCTGATTGTCGTAGAGACCTAGGGGCGTCCTAGGCTATCATCAGGCGACGTCTTGCACCCTTGACAGTGGACTGGCACAGCATGGCACCTACTGAGTGGTTATGCTTAGGCCACCATTTGCTTGAAAGGAAGCTGATAAACCAGGTGTGGTGGCTCAGAGCTGTCACCTCAGCTCTTCAAGGCTGAGGCAAGAGGATCAAGAGCCCCCAGGACAGTCTGGGTTACCTAGGGAAACCCCGTCTCCACAAACAAGCAAGCAAGCAAGCAAGCAAGCAAGAAAGCAAACAATAGCCAAACTGAACCAAACCAACCAAAGAAAGACAAAGAGGAGGACAAAGTGGCAGTAGTGAAGGTCACCTAATTTGTGCCTTTCAGGAATTCTAAACCCAAGTTCTAAAACTTAGCCCCATGCCCCCAAGTTCTTTGATGTGTATGCAGGAGTTGGTGCATGTGCATTCTTGTGTGAGAAGCTAGCAGAGTGTGAGTGAGAGAGGAAAAAATAATGGTGCCACTTCGTTTGCAACCCCAGAAAGCGTGTGGTCCCAGATGCAGCCATGTCTGGGAAGAAGGATGTCTGTGTTTAGAGGGACCTTTGCTTCTTGGTTTGCTTCTGTATCATCTTCCCTGCCCTGCTCTGCCTCCCATTAAGAACCCATTTTTTAAATTTTTATTTTTTTTGTCTTTTCGAGATGGGGGGGGGTCTCCCTATAGCCCCAGCTGGCCTGGAACTCACTCTGTAGACCAAGCTGGCCTTGAACTCACAGAGATCTGCCTGCCTCTGCCTCCTAAGTGCTAGGATTAGAGGAGTGTGCTTAAAGACGATTCTTAGCCGCCATGTGGGTGCTGGGAATTGAACCCGGCTCCTCTACAAGAGCAGTTGGTACTCTTAACCTCTCCAGCCCAAGAACCCATTTATTCTTTTAACCCTATTTATAAGCAACTTATTTGAGAATGGCAAAAGGATGGGTTGAAAAACAGGAAGAGAAAACCTTATGTCTGGCTCCTTTTATCCCGTCAGCTGCATTGGGAGATGGTAAAGTGGACTCTGATGCTGAGTTTATGCTATGAATGAATGTTTTGAGGCGGGGCAAGAAGAATATAAAACACCCCACTCCCATGACTTGTGAAATAGTACCAGAGATCTTGGAGCTTAAAAGTGTAGGACATTATCTATAAAAATTTTTAAATGTGTGTGTGTGTGTGTGTGTGTGTGTGTGTGTGTGTGTGCATATTGATGCCAGAGAAGAAAGCAGGTATCTTCCTCTGTGGCCCTTTGCCTTATTTCTTTAGGACAAGGTCTCTCACTGAGTCAGAAATTCACGTTTTTAGCTGCACTATTCCAAGGGGGTCGGTTTTTCACTGTCCCCCAATGCTGGAGTTATGAACATGCACAGTGATGCCCAGGTTTTTATGTGGGTGCTGGGGATTTGAACTCAGGTCCTAATACAACAAGCTCTTAATTCATAGAGTCCTGCCCACCCCTTTCCTCAGCTTTGTGTATGAAAATACTGAGGGATCCTGACTTGGAGTTGCTTTACCTTACACATTGTAGTGGCGACTAAGAAATCACAATCTTAGGGATGCTCTTGCATTTCTTCCTTCCGAATTTCTCCCTTAAGAAGTGAGTGTCTGCAGTGTATGTGTGTGAAGGACAGAGGTGAACCGTGAGTGTTATACCTCTGGAGTATCTCCTGTGTTGTTTATGTATGTATGTATGTATGTATGTATGTATGTATGTATGTATGTATGTGTGTATGTATTTATTTATTTATTTATTTTTTATGTGTATGAATGAACTGTCTGCATGTAGGTTAGTGCACCTGTGTTGTGCAATGCCACGAAGGTCAGAAGAGGGTTTTGGATTCCCCTGGAATTGGAGTCAAAGACGGTCCTTAGCCGCCATGTGGGTGCTGGGAATCGAACCTGGGTCCTCTGCAAGAACAGTTGGTGCTCTTAACCGCTGAGCCATCTCTCCAGCCCATGTTGTTTTTGAGATAGCTTTTTTAAAAATTTTATTTCTTTATTTATGTGTATGAATGTACTGTGTGTAGGTTTGTGCACCCGTGTCGTGCAAAGCCACAGACGTCAGAAGAGGGTGTCGGATTCCCCTGGAACTGGAGTTCTCCTGGAATTGGAGTTACGGATGGTTCTCAGCCGCCATGTGGGTGCTGGGGATCGAACCCGGGTCCTCTGCAAGAGCAGTCGGTGCTCTTAACCGCTAGGCCATCTCTCCAGCCCTTGAGATAGCTTTTGTTACTAGGACCTGAGACTCGCCAATTAAGTTAGGCTGGCTCGCCTGAGACTTGGGTCTCTGGTACCCACATCTGGCCTTTTAAAACATAGGTGCTGAGAAATGAACTCGGGTCCTCACGTTTCCATGGCGCAAGTACTTTACTGACTGAGCTATGCCCCTACCCCCCATGTATTTTGATAGTTTATAGTAACCTTAGCAATGATTTATGAATAGAAAGTTTTTTTAAGAATCTGTACCAGGAACTGAACCTAGGGCCTTATGCTTGCTATGCAAGCACTCTACCACTGAGCTATATCCCCAGCAAACCTCCAACCCATTTGGCCTTCTGTTTTGAGACAGTATCCTGGGAAATTACCCAGGCTGGCCTGGAATTTGGACTTGGGTCCTTCCTACCCCAGCCTCCTAAAAACTAGGCTTATAGGCCTGCACTGCTAGACCCAGCTGCTGCTTCATTCTTGAATGACAGGTACAGAACTGTGTCAACAGTTATTACCCTTCAGAAATATAAAGATATCCCACCATTTTCTGGACCCCATTGTTTCCAAGAGAAATCTGCTGCCGATGCTGTTTTGAAATTTTAAAATCCTCTCTTTGACTTTAGCACAATGCAGTTTTATAGTGCTGTGTGGAATATGCAGGCTTTATTGAAAGCTTGCTTGGATTTGGTAAGAGACTTCAGTCTGAGTTCATCAGCTCTGAAAAGTTCTGTCATTGTCTCTTTTTCTTATATAACTGTGTATATCAATGGTAAACTGTGATGCACCAATACCAGAGTATGTTGTATAATGTTTAAATATGATTTAGTTATTTCCTTTTCAAATAGTGCTGGCCCTGAGTTGATCTTATTCTTTGGAAACTCTATCATTAAAATATAAATTGACCAGGTATGGTGGTGTACACTTAGAGTCCCAGGACTCTGGAGTCTAAGGCAGCACGTCTAAGTATATGCAAGACCTATCTCAAAACAGCTCCTGGCCCCTCAATCTCTCCCCTAACCCACAAACACTAAACCAACAAAACACCCAAACCAAAATATGTATTTGCCTTTACTATTTATTTATTTATTTATTTATTTATTTTTTATGTGTATGAGTGTATTGTCTGCATGTAGGTTGGTGCATGCATGTCGTGTAATGCTGCGGAGGTCAGAAGAGGGCGTCAGATTCCCCTGGAACTGGAGTTAAAGATGGTTCTCAGCTGCCATGTGGGTGTTGGGGATAGAACTCAGGTCCTCTGCAAGAGCAGTCAGAGCTCTTAACTGCTAGGCCATCTCTCCAGCCCCCCTGTAACGTTCTATTAATGATCAATTATCCATTCTGCGTGGAGCTTGGAGAGCACTTTAGACTTGCCCTCATCACAACTGGCCTGAGGTACCTCATTTTCAGAAACATTTCACAGGCAATTTATCCTGAAAAAGCATCTTATCTCCAGGTCTTTCAGACAGGAAAACATAGGTCTGTCCAGCCCCATATTTACCTTTACTTTTATTTATTTTTTTTGTTTGGCATTTTTGAGACAGGGTCTCCCTTTAGTCTCAGCTGTCCTGGAGCTGGCTATGTAGACCAGGCTGGCCTTGAACTCACAGCGATCTGCCTGCCTCTGCCTCCGGACTGCTGAGATTAAAGGTGTGCGCCACCATGCCCAGGATAAGATGGCTCTTAGCGGCCATGTGGGTGCTGGGCATCAAACCCGGGTCTTCTGCTGAGGACCGACCACTGAGCCATCTCTCCAGCCCCTACCTTTACTTTTAAATGCCTTTTCATGGTCTTTCTTTGAGTTTCTCTCTGCTGCTGTCTAGATCCTTCTTTCCCTGCGTCTTCCAACTTACCATTTCTCCACCTTTAAATACATTCTGTTTTCAGTGACATTTTATTCCTAAAGGCTCTGCTTTGTTCTTTTCCAAGTTTATACCATTCCCCCTTTATGCTTTCATTCCATATTTCCTTTTTTATATTTTGTTTTTAAATGTGTGCGGGTATGTGAACGTGAATACAGGAGACTTGTGGAAGCATCAGATCTCCCTGGAGATGGAGTTACAGGTGGTTAAGAGCTGCCTGATGGGGCTGGAGAGATGGCCTAGCGGTTAAGAGCGCCGACTGCTCTTGCAGAGGACCACGGTTCGATCCCCAGCACCCACATGGCAGCTGAGAACCGTCCGTAACTCCAATTCCAGGAGAACTCCAGTTCCAGGGGAATCCGACACCCTTTTCTGACCTCCACAGCATTGCATGACACAGGTGCACAAACCTACATGCAGACAGTACATTTATACACATAAAATAAATAAATAAAATTAAAAAAAAAGAGCTGCCTGATGTAGGTCCTGGAAACCTAACTCAGGACCTCCGCAATAGCGGTGCATGCTCTTAACTGCTGAGCCACCTCTCCAACCCTATTTGAGGTTTTTAATGATTTAAAGCACATTGTTTTCTGGGCTCTGGCTCTTGGAGAGTGATTATCCTGCCGTTGGGTCCACAAACGGTGTTAGATTGTACGTCCCTTCCTTGCATGATATAAACATGTTGAGCCATCCCATCCTTCTTGAGGGTGCTGCCCCACAGAGTGCTGAGCACCTTGGATTCCGAAGGCTGTTGCTGCTCTACATGGGACTCCGGTGGGCTTTTTTTTTTTTTTCTTGGTCTTTTTCCTTGTCTGGAAACTGTTTTTAATGTTTGCGTCTTGACTCGGAGTGCTGCAGCATACTGCTGCTTTGATTTGTCATGAGAATACATTTTAACACAGAGAGTCTCAGCCAGAGACTAGCAGAACGTGTACATAGTATAACTGAGTTTGGTGTTCAGCTTAAGGTTTCTGCTACTGTGCATTCACATCCACTCTGTAAGACCCCCTTTCCCTGTTTTTTGTTTTTGTTTTTTGTGTTTTTTTTGCTATGATCTTTGCTATCTTAGCTTTCTACTCTTATCCAATTGTGGGAACAGACTCATTTCAAGAATTAGGATTCATTTGGCTGATAGTAAACAGTTTGGTCTAGTCTGCTAGACAAAAAGGCTCTAATTTCTACCTTAGGCCTTACCCGTGGCTTTAGATTTGACTAGAGGAAGGGAATCAGGGCCATTTCCTCCTCCTCCTCCTAGTTCTTCTGCTTCTTCCCTGTGCTGAGCGAGGGGAGAGACTTAGAGAAACCTGAGGCGGAAGTATTCTCTTCTGCTGCTGTTAGTGCCTGACCTTGCTGGCTGCCATCTGTCTGTTACTGTAGCCTCTCCACACTGGCTCTTTCTTAGGAACCTTTGTGGGTTCTTTGAAGGCTCCCCCTGACTCCTTTATATTGCAGAGGACCCCAAAATGGGGATGTGGTCTCTGCCAGACCGCGGCTGACTCTCGAGACCTTTTTCTGAGTGGCAGCCTTCTTGGGCAGAGCACTTTCTGGTGGCTTGAGTCCAGCTGCTTTCATATTATCCACTCGGCCTGGTGAAGGACACCATATTTAGTTAGAAGTTGGAGTCCGGCTGCTTCCCACTGTTACCCGGTCTCCTTGCTTTGCCAGAACCTCCACAGAGAATTCTCTAGTTGGGGAGCAGGTACTATCTTGCTTTAAATGCATCCTCCAGACTCAGCACTTAAGATAGGGTTGCTCAGGAATACGGCTCTGCTCTGTTACATTGAGGGTTATGGGTTCTGTAATTTGTTGGTGTTGGTCAGGGGTCCAGAGGCTGGTTTCTTTACTCTGGCATCCCATCCCTAAAGACATTCCCCCTGGGACCCATGTCCTTTGCTTGGGAAATGGGAGGGGAAGGCTGTCTGGGTCCACACCTCGGGCCTCCCGGTCCCTGTCTCTAACACTGTGCGTCTATACATGATGTGGGTAGTGGAGGGGTAGCGTCAGTACCACTGCAGCTCCCCTAATCCTCTGTTGTCTGAGGAGTGTGAAGTCCGCGATTGTTCTTAGGTTAGGGGCTTCCACCCGTATTCTGGGGAAAGAACAAAAGGCGGAAGTGAACACCTGCTTTTCCATATTTCCTTCTTTTCCTTGGGCAGATAAGCAGAGGCTTTAGACTCCTTTCTAATTTAAATTAAATTAAGTTAATTATTTTTATTCTATGTGTACGAGTGTATTGCCTGCATGTATGTGAGTGCACCCAGGTCTTGCAGTTTTCACAGAGGACTAAAGAGAATGTCGGATTCCCTGTAAATGAAATGGACTTACAGATGGTGGATGGCCACCATGTGGGTGCTGGATTCGAACCCAGGTCCTCTGCAAGCACAGCCGGTGGACCGTCTCTCCAACCCCTAGACTCTTTCTATTGCAGAGCAGGTGCTCCAAGTTTTCTGACTTGTGCCAGAGCTCAGTTCAGGCCCTATGTTTTCTGAGATGAAGGACTTCCCTTGCCTTTGTGCCCACCTTATATTTTTCAGTATTTATCTTCATCATTAAAAGCATAAAGTCTATGTTCCTTGCTGGTATGAGCATAGCCTGCCACATAGGGGTGGAAGTTTGGATCTGGGTTTTATAGACTGCTAGAAATACTGCTTCCATCACAAGGAAGCATTGTTGTGAAGACACTGAGGTAGGCAGGGAGACAGTGGATGTCGCAGTGCTTTGAAAGCACTGATACATTTATGAGGATGAGATTAGGAGAAATACCTCACCTGGTTTGCTAAGTAGTTCTCCCAAAGACTAGACATTTATGGAAACTGTAAGAAGCAGCTCAGAGACCAATGTGATGTAGTAATTAGCTTACCTCTTTCACTAAAGCTCCAACCTCGTGAGTTCTAGTGTGTCTGATAGAAACCCCCTGTAGACTTTTAATTTTTTTGAGACAGGGTCTCCCTTTAGTCCCAGCTGGAGCTTGCTATGTAGACCAGGCTGGCCTTGAACTCACAGTGATCCACCTGCTTCTGCCTCCTGAGTGCTGGGATTAAAGGCATGCGCCACTACACCCAGCCCAAAATGGTTCTTAGCCCCCATGTAGGGCTGTGACTCGAACCCTGGTCCTCTGCAAGAACAGTCAGTGCTCTTAACCGCTGAGCCATCTCTCCGGCCCCCCTTTGTGGACTTTTAAACCTGTAGGTTAGTAGCTCATTGTTGCTTCTTTTTAATATCATTTGGTAAAAAGGCATTCACTGGGTCTACATTAAAATATGTACTTGGAACACCAGGTGTGCTAGCTGCCCATCACTGTGACAGGCATCTGAGATGATAAATCTGTAAAAAGAAAGGTTTATTTCGAGACACAGTTTTGCATGTTTTGAGTCCAGTTGGTTCTATGACTATTTCTTTGGGGTCTGTGGTGACTTAGTGTAGCATGACGGAAGTGCATGTCAGAGCCAGACTCCTCACCTCATGGCCAGGAGAGGGGGTGAGAATGAAAAGGAGGAGGAGGAGAGGCTGGGGTACCAGTGTGTCATTCAAGGACGCATTCCTAATGGCCTTAGATTTCCCTCAAGGCCTTCCCTCAAAATTTCCACTATGACCTAATAGTGCCAACTTGGAGAGAAAGCCTTTAGCATGTTAGGTCTTTGGGGGACATTCCAGACTCAAGCTAAATTACGGCATTAAGTCCATTAGGTAAGTTAGGTATGTTAGATATATCAGGTATGTCAGGCTGGCTTATTCGGTGTCTTCACTTAGGGAACCAAAGTTAGGATCTTCTATCAATTGTCAGTCTCCAACAAGTCATGAAGTTTCCCTGAGCTATGACTCTGACTCTGTAGTAGTCTGACAGAGCAAGCATACCTAGTTTTGATAGCCAGGCATCAGGTATCACCAGCTGCCACACA
The DNA here is from genome assembly GCA_009823505.1 of Rhizomys pruinosus. Classification (NCBI taxonomy): domain Eukaryota; kingdom Metazoa; phylum Chordata; class Mammalia; order Rodentia; family Spalacidae; genus Rhizomys; species Rhizomys pruinosus. Next base: position 302,040 of record VZQC01010960.1, on the reverse strand, counting down.
GACCAAGTGTTAGACGCACTAATGGATGAATCTTTTTTTTTTTTTTTTTTTAATGGTCCTTTTGAGACAGAGTCTCCCTGGTACCCCAGCTGGCCTGGAACTCACTCTGTTGACCAGGCTGGCCTTGAACTCACTCACAAAGATCCACCCGCCTCTGCCTCTTGAGTGCTGGGGTTAAAGGTGTGTACCACCATGTCCTGCATGATGGGTGTATTTTACAGGCTGCTGGTAGATGCTGCTCTAGACATTCTCAGTGGTATCCCACATTGTTAGAAGACCGCCTGGTGTGGTGGCACATGCCTTTAATCCCAGCACTTGGGAGGCAGAGGCAAGCGGATCTCTGGGAGTTCAAGGCCAGCCTGGTTTACATAGCAAGTTCCAGGCCAGCTAGGGCTAGAGGGAGACCCTGCCTCAAAAAGACAAAAAAAGAAAGAAAGAAATGAGTGGACCTGACGACTCTGAAGGTCGTTCCAGGGTTCAGAGTTCCACTCTGATTACTTGAGCAGCGGTGAAAGCCCCAAATCTGTAAACACCTAGTCCAGCACATCAGCAACCTTGTGTGTAGCAAGTCGAACACTGCGGGGAGGATGACGTCTGTAGCATTGGAAGCAGGGCCACGGAGGGTCACCTCTGCTTGTCCTCTTGTCTGCTTGTGTGCTTCCTGTTGCTGGGGAACTCTCTTCACTTCCCCCTCAGGGACCCAGTGCTCTTGCCCTTTGCCTGTCTTTTCCCATAGAAAAAGGCAGTGGCCCTGCTTTCCTGGCAGTCCTGGGTGTGTCTTGGATGAGCTTGGCTGTCCCTGGAGGTCCACTGTATAGGAGAGAGGCAGGTTGGAGGAGAGCTGTCCTTTTAAGGAAGTGGCTAAGACTCCTCTGGGACGGGCTGGGCCACCTGGGCCCTGCTCAAAGAGACAGGCTGGCCGGAATCATCTATTTACATTCTATATAAGTTTACTATTTTATCTTCTTGCTGAAGCATTTGCATATTCAGCCTTTTTTTTTTCCTAATTGTGAAATGAAAGATTCTGTCTCCTCTCTAGGAATTTCAGGCATCAGCAAATAAGTTCAGGGAGAGTTAATACTAAAAGATAAATCAGACTCAGGATGATTCTGTTGAAATCAGGCAGAAGAAATGTCTAAGGTGACAAATAAGTTTCAGGTCCCAAGTAGATTTACAACTGAGTATGGCTCCCTGGATTGCTATGTTGAAAAGGATTTAGCTAGCTAAGTACCCAGGAAAGCCCTTTGTGACTGATTAGTGACAGCTGTGGCAAACAGGTGGAGGTAAGGCAAGACAGGTAGTATGTCTACTATTTTGGCCATTGATTAGTGATGCCTGCTGCAGTCATGGTAAAGCTAAGGCAAGATGGGTAGCAATGCCTACTGTTTTGATCATTGATTAGTGATGCCTGCTACAGTCAGGGTAAAGCAAAGGCAGGATGGATAGCATGCCTACTATTTTGGCCATTGATTAGTGATGCCTGCCATGTTCAGGGTAAAGATAAGGCAAGACCGGTAGCATGCCTACTATTTTGGCTATTCCACATAGAGTTGGAGAGGAGCTTACGTTGTATTTTGTACAGCTGGTTGAGTCAATCATGTCTGTGGAACAAGGAGCCAATTCATTGAAAGTGAAAATCAATTGAAATATGTTTGGCATAATATGGAATTTTAAAATTCTGCTTTGCCTTTTATTCAGCTAGGTGGGTAAGTCACAGGCATATTTTTTAAAGGCGTGTTATAGCCAAGAGCTGCTAGTACACAACTGTAGCCTATTGTTTTTCACTGTCTAGACTATCTCACATGTCACCTCACTTTATTCTCACTTGATCCCCTGACAACTTCGTTTCTGGTGTGGTCAGATGATCTGACTTGCCTTAGGTAGCATGGTAGTCAGCAGCAGGTGAAAGTGACTGACTGCGGTGTTCTCATTTGCCTCGAACTCTCCGTGGCCTCTCCGGGGTATCCCTGAGGAGTGGAAATTTCCATCCTGTTGGGGATTGTTGAGGTACTCTCTCAGGCAGGGCTGTATGCTGCTGCTGTGACTCAAAATAGCTGTCTATTCCCTGCTTATGAGGCTGCCTTTTTTTATAGCAAGCTGATGAGTTAGACCCTCTTGCTTTGATAAAATACTTGGGGTTTATAGGATGGAAATTTTTGTTTGGAAATGAAAATAGCCCGTAGCCATTCATGCCCTGAAGTTAATGCTGTGTGTCACCCCTCACATCTCTGACACCCGTGGGGGGCCTCCCTGTGGTCCACTTAGAGTGGTCTGAGTTTGGCCATATTAGGCTTTCTTCAGTGCTTCGCTTTGGAAGTGCCTTTCAACCTGCCAACACCCAAGAGGGATCTGAGTGAGCCGTGCAATTAAATGGCAAGACTGTGAAGACAGCTCGAGTGGAGACTGCCACCGACTTGGGGCCATTTACTTAACATAAATCAGCTCCCGGGGTATAAAGCGCCTTAATGCATTCTTTTGGTTCTAAACAGTTTGGAGTCACGACAGCGCAGCCTCCATCTGGATTCGTTTCCACAGCCATAGACAGTAGGGATGGTGAGGCATGATGAGAAGGTCATTCTGGAGACTGATGTCCTGTTCTCGGGCCCCTCACTTCTGGCTAGTTACCTGTTCACAGGGACAGGCTGTCACCCCCAGGAGGCACCTTTGCTGAGCGGTTCACTCCTTGTCTTACATAATCCTCACCTCTGACTTATGAGGCCACACCTCCTGTTCTTCCCATTTTATAAAAGAGAAAACAGAGGTTCTGAGATGCTAAGTAATTTGCCTAGGTTATACTGTTAATAAATAGCAGAGCTAGAATTTGATCCCAGAAAGCCTGTTGTCTGTGATTATATTTTTTCTCCTCCTGGATAGTTTGTTGTTGGGATTTGGGGATTTTTTTTTTTTTTTTGTAAGTAAGTGGGCAGAAGAAGCCTGTGTATGCTAGGGATCTAGAACTCCTGGCAGGGGGAAGTTCTGTTAGGAGCGTATCCTCACGCCAGTGATGGATTCTTCCTGGTCCCGTCCTCTTATGTCCTACATGCAGCCAGGATGGAACTCAGAGTCTTGGTCTCCCCCTGAGTCTCCAGGTTCCTCTGGGAAACTGGTGTGCTAGAGCTTGTATTCTAGCCTGCTCGCGCCACAGAGAGAATAGCCAGGGAATCCATTTTGGTATAAACAGGGTGGGTATATTTAGACACAGTCTCCAGAGACTGTCGTATGTGTTTGTCTGCATGCTGGGAGATCAAAGTCCGGGAGGGGTCAGGAAAAGAACGCTTGGGTTGACGTCCAGTTGACAGACCGCTCTTTCTAAGGGACACAGGGCGGTCTGGGACACAAGGCCTATTTTAGGGGTTTCCTTTATCAGTTTGGAATCGTCACTCTCTGCAGTAAAAGACTAGCCTGAATCCGCCTTTCCTGACATGAAGAAAAGATTATCTTGGGGTTTGCTTCACCTCACCGCAGTCTTTCCCTAACGTGCTCCCATGTTGCCCTCCTCTCTTCCTCTCCAGCCTCCCCACAGATGTAACCTTCTGATTCACTGTCTAATTTAGGGCAGAAACTTGCAATCTCAAGACAGTCTGTTGTCACTTCTGGACGTTACACAGGCGTAATGCTCTCGCTTTGAATGCATTCCAAGAGGATACAGTGAACGAAGGGGCACGTACACAGTGATCTCAGTGGCTCGGGTGGAGCCAGCTGCTTTAGGCAGTGCACTTCTTTCTCTCCTCTCTCTCCCACTCCTGTCCTTCATTATCTTTCCTTCATTCATTAAGCAAAGTATATCATCACTCACTAGAATGGGGAAGGGCGCAGAGGTCCTCCTCCAGCAGTAGGTGTTAAGTACATGCTGTCATTCGCCTCTCTCTCTTCTTCCAAGTTGATTGCCATTTAGCCTAGAGTCAACTACACTTGTACTGGACTGTTGTTGTTTCCCATTGGGTGGCCCAGTTAAAATGGTACCTGCTTTATATAACGTGACTCTGTTTTGGGGTCGTTCTTAATTTTTTAATTGAATTTTTGTGGTTTACATACAATCCAGTTTGATGGTATTTAGATCCCCTTTCCATCCATACTTCTTTCTATCGTCCCCTGCCCAATTTAATATAGCCTAATGTATATGTATACATATATACACAATATACATAAAATAAGGCCGATAGAGTCTAATTAGTGTCCCCAGATGTTCTTTAGTATTGGTTCATGCTTATCTGGAGCCCGGGTAACCCTTCCAAGAGTCCCATCCTTGAAAGACACTGTCTCTGCCCTTCCCAGCAGCCATAAGTTGCCACAATTTCCTAAGGTTGAGTTGGGGTTTCTTACCTATATGTCTCTGCTGGGATTTGGTCTGATTTGAGTTTGCACGGGACTCGTGCAAGCTGTCACTATTACTATTGTTATATGTTCATCTGAGTAACTGACCAGCTGCCTGGAAAGCTCTGCTTCCTTGTGGTCATCCAGCCCCTCTTCCAGAATGTCCCTGGCAGAAATTTGTTATAATATAGGTGTCCTATTCAGGGATAAGCACTCTGCAGCCTCTCGTTCTCTGAAGATCGGCTGGTTGTGGTTTTCTGTGTTCATCACCATCTGCTGCATAAAAGTTGCAACAGGATCTTACCATGTAATCCTGGATGGTTTGGAACTTGCTACTTAGTCCATGCTGGCCCCAAAATTTCAGAGATCTGCCTCCCTTCTGCCTCCTGAGTGTTGGGATTAAATGTGTGTGCCTTGATGCCCTGCATATATATACTGTGGCCCATATATATATTTAAGTGGCCCACCCTACTTGGGAGATTCAGGACACCTGCTCTTTGCAGGCAAAGTAACTTATGTTTGAAGGACACTTGTACTGTCTGCTGTGCACACTGAAGGGGAGTTGAGAAGTGGAACTTGGAGCAGATGCCTGTGAAATTGGGAGAGGGATGAAGCAGAAGCTGGGCTATGGGCTATGATAGTTGGCTGCAGTTTATGTTTAGTGGCGGTCCACCAACATGCATTCTACCATGGTAATCACTGGAGAGATGAATGGACAATTGAAAAATTTAATTTAGGGACAATAAATAGGCATGCAAGTGAATTTTTGAGTGGTAGGCTGTGGAGAGCTTCGTGAGTTATGTTTAATTTGGAATGTCACCTGACCTAGGCAAGAGTTTGACATTGACGTAGCTCACATGTTAAAAGATTCTGTGGTTTGGACTTTGCAATTGATTGTAGATATCTGTTTTCTAAACTTTGTCTTCTGTATTTTTTCAAGAGAAAAGGGAGACTTTAATGTATGGCTAGACCAGTGTCTGTAATGTTATATATTTCAGTTTTAATTTTATCACCATCATCGTCATCATTATTCTTATTTTAAGAGGAAGAGGGAATGATTCTGAGCTGAACTGAGATTTGGAAATAAAAATAACCACAGTTTATTATAGATTGTATATGCTGGGCCTTAATGAGAAATTTTATGAGAGTTGTGTCATTTAATTTTGATGACACTCTGTGTTGTAGAGATGTACATTTTAACTGATCAGAGGAAAGAATAGGATAAAAAGAGCAAGTGCCCCCAAAGTATGCACCTGGATGTAGGTTACATGGGTTGGGACTTGAGGCCTCTGAGACTGGGGTAGTGGGACTGGAGCCTTGCATGAAGTCCAGAACTTAAAGCGCTTCCTGTTAGAAAAGCTGTTTTCTTCTTTAACATCTAACAAGGATGCTGTCTCTCTTTCACTTGCCAAATCACTTATTAAGAAAAAGGGCCGGGTGTGGTGGCACATGCCTTTAATCCTAGCACTCAGGAGGCAGAGGCAGGTGGATCTTTGTGAGTTCAAGGCCAGCCTGGTCTGCAGAGTGAGTTCCAGGACAGCTGGGGCTACAGGGAGACCCTGTCTCGAAAGATAGAAAAAAAAAAAAAAAAAAGAAAAAGAAAAAGAAAAAGGAACCCTAGCCCGGCGTGGTGGCACATGCCTTTAATCCTAGCACTTGGGAGGCAGAGGCAGGCGAGTTCAAGGCCAGCCTGGTCTACGGAGCGAGTTCCAGACCAGCTGGGGCTACAGGGAGACCCTGTCTCGAAAGACCAAAAAAAATATGAAGATAAAGGAACCCTAGGGTATGCCGCTTATAGGTGTAGAGTTTCAATTATGGATATAGGCCACATGATAATACCATGATCAGTACAGGATGGGTTCTAGATTATGTAGCCTACTAGCATCATAGCCGTGTTTGCATAGGTGCTATGATGCTTCACCAAGATGATGTTGCCTATTAATGTGGTTCTTAGAATATATCCTCCTCAAGTGATGTGTGAGTGCACTTGCACACTACAGGAATCTTAGGATAAAAAAATTAACATCATGGAATGTAGCATGCTAATGAATGAATGAATGAAGAAAAGTTGGTATATACATGTTACTGTGGTATATACATGTTACTGCAGTATATACATGTTACTGTAGTATGTACATGTTACTGTGGTATATACATGTTCCTGTGGTATATATATGTTCCTGTGGTATGTACATGTTCCTATGGTATGTACATGTTACTGTGGTATGTACATGTTACTGTGGTATATACGTTACTGTGGTATATACATGTTACTGTGGTATATACATGTTACTGTGGTATGTACGTTACTGTGGTATATACGTTACTGTGGTATATACATTTTACTGTGGTATATACATGTTACTGTGGTATATACATGTTACTGTGGTATGTACGTTACTGTGGTATATACATGTTACTGTGGTATATACATTTTACTGTGGTATATACATGTTACTGTGGTATACACATGTTACTGTGGTGTGTACATTTTACTGTGGTATATACATGTTACTGTGGTATACACATGTTACTGTGGTGTGTACATGTTACTGTGGTATATACATGTTATTGTGGGCTGAGTTATGTCCCTTCAGATTCATTTGCTGGAGCCCTGGTCCCAGTGTGCTGGCATTTGGAGATAAGGCTTTGGGAAGGTTATTAGGTTATTAGGTTATTTAGACAATGAGGAGAAGGCCTTGTTTTGATTAATTTTCATTGTCGACTTGACTAGATTTTGAATCACCTAGGAGACATTCTCTTGTATCCCTCTTTGAGGGCTTTTCCAGAGAGGATTAACCGGCTAGGAAAGACCCACCCTGAATGTGATCCCACAGTCTGGGGTCTCAGAATAAATAAAATGAGAAAAAAAGAGAAAGAACCAGCACTAGTATTTTTTTCTTGTGGCTTCCTGGTTGATGCCGTGGAGCAAGCTGCTTCTGTTACCATCCCTTTTCCCCACAGTGGGCTGTTTTCCTCTGAACTATGGGCCCAAAAAAGCCCTTCCTCCCTTAAATTGCTTTGTGTCAGAGATTTAGTCACTATGATAAGAAAAATTAATATATGCTCTCATGGTAAGATTAGTGTCCTTATAAGAGGTGCCAGAGAACCAAATTTGGTGGGTAACAAAACAAAACAAAGAATCATGAATGTGAGAGAGGAATCTGTGGGGAAGAAAGACAGTGGACAGGGGTGGTAGGGAGGTTGTGGACTGTCAGCATTGTGTTCCTGTGTGTCTGATAACACGTTTCACTGGTAGAAGTGAAAAATTTAAATGAAAAGGAGAAAATTTGAAAAGGGCCCCAAATACATATACTTCTAGAACTGATCATGTTGTAACAAATAACATGCCCGGGTAAAACGTAGCAGGAGATAAAGTCAGTGGGTTGAAAGATATATTTGAGTAAATTGCCCAGAAAACAGCAGAGACGAAATATTTCCTATGTGAACTAGCAGCTGAAAGAATTAAGAGGAGGACTGAGAAGATTCAGTGTGTGTTTTTATGGACTTGCGAGCAGCGTTGAGAGTGCTGAGAAGACACAGCTTTAAAAGATGATGCCAAAAAGAAAAAATCTGATGCCAAAAATATTTCAAAATTTAGGGACGGTATTGATTACCATATTGTAACAGTACACTGAATATTAAGTGAACAATTAACAGTATATCTGCTAATGCGGAGAACTACTTAAATGTTGACAAGGGGACATTCTAAAGCAGGCAGGGAAAGCGGATACTCCCCCCCTCCGACAGAATGCCTGCCCCGCCTTAGCAGAGGTCAGAGGGCAGGGCAGCGGATCTTCAAAGTGCTCAGTGAGTTTCAGACTCGAGTTCTGTACACAGCTGGGTTATCATTCAAGAGTTAGGATGCAAAAACATTTTTCACATAAACAAATACCAAGAGTGTTTACCTCTCAACTGATCTTTGTTGAAGGGGCATGCTTCATAAAGAAGTCTTCATTTTCTTTTAAAGAAGAATGAGGTTCAAAGTGCTTTAAATCAAGGTGGTTTAATATGAGCTACAAGGTGGCCGGTCAGTGTGAGATGGGCTGGGTGCAGAGATCAGAATTCAATGTGTTCCAAGGTCTTGGTATTTTCCAGAGATATAATGAGCTGCTATTTAAAATATCTCGAGCCAGGCATGGTACCACTGGGTCTGATGGATCATATGGCATGGTGGCACACGCCTTTAATCCTAGCACTTGGGAGGGAGAGGCAGGCAGATCTCTGTGAGTTCTAGGCCAGCCTGGTCTACCGAGTGAGCTCCAGGCCAGCTGGGACTTAAAGGGAGACCCTGTCTCGAAAATACAAAAAAAAAAAAATAATAATAATAATAAAATAAAATATCTCATAATTTAAAAGAAAAAAATCCACACTCTGACTTGGATACCAGGATTATTAGTGGAATAACAAGTAACACGCACTGAGTTCCCACTGAGTGCAAGATGTCTCATGTTTTATTTCATTCGGTTATCACAGTGATCAGGGAGAAAAGGCAAAGTTTTTGCTTTGAAAGGTAAGAAACTGGGCATATTTGCCATTGTACTTAACGTTCAAAATACTGAACAGCAATAAAGTATAGTTTGTAAGTGTGGGTGAAGCCAAGTGCGTTGAGGTTGAAATGCAGCGCACTTGCCCAGGTCACATGCTGGAAGAGTGACGACGTGTGTCGCGCACTTGCCCGGGTCACATGCCGGAAGAGTGACGACGTGTGTCGCGCACTTGCCCGGGTCACATGCCGGAAGAGTGACGACGTGTGTCGCGACTCAGGCCTATGTAACTTCAAAGCCCTGCTGTACTCTCCGCAGGGCCCTTTGCCTTCACTGTTCCCGGCTCTGCATAAATGGCTTTCTGGAAAAGTCAGACAGTGACCTTGTACTCCTGCACATGGAATAGCCCCCTCCTGCCCCTCCATCCTCTGGTGTGCAGAACTGTCCTGTTCAGATCCAGTGTCTTGGCCGTGTGGTTCCATGTGTTGCATGGACCAGGAGAGTCTCCTTGATCTTTGTTTTGATTTGAACAAGTCTGGGCTTGCCATCTCCCATGTTTCTGTGTGGCACTCAGACAACACCTCCAGCATGGTATCGTTGCTAAGAAATGCAATGATCGTGACCCTGGAGCACACATCCTCTCTCTTCCTGCCCATATACACCTGCCCTTACCATCTGCTAAGAATGCTTCTGGCACCTTGATCCTGCCATGCAGAGAGACTCCACTGTGCTTTGGACTGAGTTTATTACAGCCTGGCATTGCTGAGCACCATGGATCCTGTTCTACTCATACACTGGGAAAGAGGTGCCAAGTATGCTCAAGTGTTCTTTACATTATATATATATTATGTATACATATTATGTGAATGTATATATATATATATACACATTATATATATATATATACATATATATATATATATATATACATTGAAGTGTGTGAATACCCGTACACATGCATATACATATTGAATTGACTCTGTAAGTTTGTGAAAATAGATTTTCTTGCCGTTATTTGATTTTTGCCCCTTGGGTTTGTTTAATCATGTGCTGTACTGTTTGGTTTTCTAAATTGCCAGTTAGTTTCAGGTTGAAAAAAGTTAATAGCTGGCCCTGCCTGACCTGGATCAAATGAAGACTGAGAGGAGAGCTTCCGTGAGTGGGTTCCTATGCTCTGTCTTCATTCCTCTGAGGATGTTTCTTAGTACATTTCAGTAGACCTGAGAGCAGATTTATACCAGCAAGACTCCTGATTTAAATCACCAGCACTAGCAGGTCTGGGGGACAGATGGCGTGGTAAAGGCAAACAAAGGATCTTGGCTTGCCGCTGACGGAAGCTGTGGGTTTCTCTAGTCTCTGCTTTCCCTACAAAGGCCCCACCTGCAAATTCCAGGATTGCCATCACAGCCAGTGCTATGCAGGCCTATGTATTTGGTTTTGGGGCTAGATTTCTGACTTCCTGAGGGTGTGATGGAGGATCTGGTTGTACCTTTCCTGGGAGAAGCTGAGGTGAATGGGAAGCAGCCTTTACCAGGCAGAGGAAAGCTGGGTCTACGCTGTTAAGCATCCAGCCATCTGGGATGTAGTCTTGGTAAAGCCGTTGGTCCTTGGCTTCTCCAGTAGGAAAGGATGGTATTTACTTTGTAAGGGGAGCTAAGTGAAAGGATGCAGAAGAGCCTTTAAACCCCAAGACAATCCAGACATGTGGCACTGTCACTCTCAGTGGCTGGAGGATGGATTGCGGAAGTTAATGGCCCTTGCTGTGGCATATCTCAGTGCCAGGAACAGCCAAAACTGTCAATAAATATCGACTAATAATGAGGCGGAGAAGCTGTATGACACTGTGGAAGCCAGTGCTTTATAAATTAAGTGCATGCACTCATTTGTTATTCATAGGGCAAATATTTATTGAGTGCCTACTAAATGCTGCACACAGAATACAGTATGGTCCTCTTTTTCCTTTCCTTTCCTTTCCTTTCCTTTCCTTTCCTTTCCTTTCCTTTCCTTTCCTTTCCTTTCCTTTCCTTTCCTTTCCTTTCCTTTCCTTTCCTTTCCTTTCCTTTCCTTTCCTTTCCTTTCCTTTCCTTTCCTTTCCTTTCCTTTCCTTTCCTTTCCTTTCC